>JAOPHQ010005728.1:0-178888 GCA_030340625.1 Merluccius polli | reverse complement strand
GGGCCCCTCATTGCTGCTTGCAACTATATTTATTATTATTCCTCTTTCTTCTGCCATGGGAAGTCTATGGCAGCCCATAGAACCGTATGGTAAAAAGTTGTGCAATTTGGCACATTGATTAAGGACAGTTGCATGTTTAATTTCACTAAGTTACATGTCGGCACTAAACACGCTCTAGCGCCACCAACTGGTCAAAGTTTCAGGTACATTTGTGCACATAACTTTTGCCCCGTCGGCCGGATTTTCAAAAACAAGGTACCATTGGATTCCTTGGATCATGCCGACTTCAACGGACCCTATGACGTCATAATGCCTCATAATAGATTTTCCGCCATCTTTGATTTTGTCGAAAGTGAAAAAAAAGTTTCAGCGGTTGCAATTTTTCAGCTGACTGGTGCCATAAGGCAACATTCGATGGAGTGCTGAAATTCCCTGCTGTCCTTTCCATGGGACAGAGACGAAATAAAAGAAGCCCTCCAGGAAATGGACGCCTGGGATGGGGAACTGGATGAGGATTCTCCAGCAGAAGTTTTCACATTTGTCTTCACACAAAAAAAGGATTACTACAAGTTCTGTGAAGAACTTGTCGATAAAAAAAATTACAGACTTTTCGCAGGATTTGAGGAACAGTGATATTAAAGAGTTTTGTTCCTAAATACAGCCTAGTCATTCATACCAAGACCTTTGTACATGGTTTTAAACTAGAATCCTGTGATGCACAGACACATATAAATATCACCTAGTATAGTAAGCTATACATGTTGAGGGTTAGAAGTCAATAATCTTTGATAGGTCATCTGTTACAACATCTTGTTTAATTTACAAACAGAAAGGGACAGCTGCCACAGGGGGTCAGTGGCAATTGCCACAAACAGTGACAGGTGCTTGGCCAAGTGTAGGCCTATAGCCTAACTATTGTTCCCCTAATGTAATCATGCTTTAAACTGCAGCCTTTTAATTGAGTGAGTAAAGTATTTTGTCATTTTAGATTGCATTTTAAATTTAAAAAAAACATAGGCTACCACCAATTTCTTTCCTCGGCACTGCAACATAACAGACTGTAATACAAATCAAATATTGTAATAATCAAAGAAACCTTGAAAAAAAATACACAAATAGGCTCATGAAAATGCTACCAAGTCTAATATTGCTAAGTGTTAACATTTATAAACTATAAATACGACAGATTACTGGTTTGGTTGTATATGGTTTGCTAGTAGGCCTATATGAGTAGTGGGTGATTTCGGACACAGCCCTTGATTGCCACCGTTATACCCCATAAACGGCATAAGATGCCGTGGCATCTTACGGTGAACCGCTGGCAAACCACTCAAACAGCGGCAGATGCCGTGGCATCTTACGGTGAACCGGTGGCAACCCACACAAACAGCGGCAGATGCCGCGGCATCCTAGATTGCCACCGGAAATGCCATATAAATGGCGAAAGATGCCGTGGCATCTCAACCTGCCACCGGAAATGCCACTGCGAGCTGCCGATGCCACAATTTGAGCTAGCCCCTGCTGCATTTTCAAGCCAAGAACAAATTGATAAATCCCACGTACTGTGGAAAAACTGCGTACGCATGGTCTACGCACAGATTTCTTCATACGCAACGTTGATAAATGAGGGCCCGGTGTGTCTGCGTGTGCGGAATCGTTTTGATATGGTGAAATGCATCTTTAATGGGCCAGTCTGTTCAAATAATAGTTCAACAAATGTTTACTCAATTTATTATTAAAAAAATATAAATTACACCCACCCCTAGCCCACTGCTTAATATAAATATTCATTTGTTTTCATCGGGGGTGTGCACGCATTCCATTAACTCATAACACCTCACTGAAGTCTCACTAGGCAAGTAGTTAAAACCAAAATGTTTTCAATTAATTGCAGGACAAGTCGTTTTACCCTAAATTACAATGACCAAATGCACTGAGGTATTTATAAAAACATTTTATTTTAGACACTCAAGACATTATAGATGCAATAATTGGTAGGCATTTAGATTATGACTAGGGTCATGAACATAAAGAGATGCAAGTTTTGGGGTTTGTTTGGAATGACGTTGCATCATCATAACTATCCGTTTGCTCTTAACTGCATCTTCAGATGGTGCCAAAGATGGAGTGTAGCGTGTCCGAGAGCAAAATACCTTCCCTCTTTCATAAGTCGCTCTGTTTGTAACATATCTGGTCAGAGGAAGACTAGATCTGCTGGAGTCTAGTGTGTAAGATCTTTGAGAAGGAACTTGGTCGCTCCTCTGTTGAACCCTCTCCTGGTCGCGATTAGAGATGATGTTTGTTCCCAGCGTTTGTTTAGTTGGTATGGCACTAGATTTAAATGTCACTGCTGGTGTATTAGAATCTGTGTTCTGAAACCTAGAATTATCCACAACATCACGATGGTAGAATTCCCCATAGTAGGGGTCACTTTGATGTGGAGTGGCAGCATTGCGCTCTTCTAAAAATTCAGAAGACCCCAAGGTGGAACTTGGTGCTGAATCGAACTTCACACCTGAACGCAAGTCAGGAGAGTCTGGACTCCCATCACTTTCCTGAGATGAAGTCCCTGTCTGGGGATCATTTAAATAACTGGGAACAGGTACTTTGGCATCAAGTGTGTGAGAAAATGGTGTTTCCTGCCCCGGTGAGGCAGGGTGAGTGGCACTGCGAGAAGAACTGACTCCATAACCTGCCAGATTACTATCGTCATCAATTTCAATGTTGAGAAAGTCAGAAGGCACCACTGCCGAGTCAGGGTTTGACATTCCTGGAACATGGCCGCCACTAGTCTGAGAAGGTGACCGGTTTGTGCCAGAATCTAAATAACCAGATGCCAGCATTTGTTCATCTCCTTCGCTACAGGTACCTGATTCCTCTGATCCGATAGGGTGGTAGCACTGGGATGGACAGATTGCTTCTTGGTGTACTAACATAAACACTCTTCTAATAAGAATGGGAAGGATTCTGTTGGGCAGCAGGGCTGGAAGTTGACAAATGTTTGGCTGGAGGGACAAAATCCACTTCGGACTGTTGATATGGGTCTGGGGGAACTTGTGTACCAGGCTCATTAGACATTTCAGGTTGGTCTCTGTAACGAGATTTGTTTTTCGACTCTTGGATGCGTTGATATGTTTGGCTGCGACTGGGCTGGACATAAATATTTGTTTCAGGTCCCCTAGTCTCTGAATTTGAGATTAGAGTCAACAAATCACCCATTTCAGATTCTTGGACATTCTCATCAGTGACATAATTAATTTGACTTCGAATTGTATCGATGCCACTCTGTTCAAAAGTCTCTTTTGGTTCATTCCAGAGTTCAGAAGCACCATTTTCTTCCAGGCCAGGATTATTTTTCGATTCAGTTTGAGATTCCATGATCTTCTCAGCATTGTTAAGCTCATTGTCCAGAATGTCTCTTGCCATTTGAAAATATTTTTGTGTCATTTCCTGGCTTCAAGTAGTAGCGTTTAATATATTCTACCTACTTTTGGAAATCCTTGATTGTTGGGAAACTGACAGCCTGTTCCACTTCATTCTGGGTCTGCCTCTCCATTAAGATGAGCTGTTTATCACTACCAGGAGTGGCAAGCTCAGGTTTACGCATAAAGGGCTTAGAAAGGGACACAACAAACTTCTTTGGCTCATTCTCTGCGACAAGATTGCGGTTCATCAGCCTCAAGTTGGGACCAGAGAAGGTCCTCTGGGCATTGAAACCCTTCCAATAGCTTGTGGTCAGCGGTTTTCTCTGGAGAGAATACAAGCTCTGGAGCACCATGGCATCCATGTTAGCACGCAACTCAACAAAGTACTGTTCAGCAGGAGACATTTCATCGTACAGCTGGTTGGCAGTGTATGGAGCCTGCTCACCTCCACTGCCAGTAAAAGAATAGCCATACACAACATTAAAACCTAATAGAACAGAGAAAAGGCAAATTAAATAGTCTATGTATGCTAGTCAAGCAATTAAATAGAAATAATTTAATAAATAAAGCAACATAATACAATGGAGGTTCTTCTTACACTTTGGAGCAGGAAAACCAATACATTCACATAGAAAAAGAACACAAAGCCAGGGAACCCTAAAACAAATAAGATTGACAAATTAAATATTAGCATGATCTTTTACATATTTTAATTCAAAATAGGCTAATGAGCTTACCCAAATGAGATAACCATAGTGAAGGGATGAACACCAGCCAAATACGTCTTCACCTCTCTGGTCTGAAACAAAAACAAAAGCAATGTTTCTGGTGCCTTGGGTCGAATTGTAATGCTGTTCTTTGAGGAAGAAGGCCCCCGACACAGGATCGCTTTTAACTCACTTTATTTGTTTAGCTTTAGGTATATTATCTATGAAGCAAAAGGAGAGGTATGTATAGTTCACGCGTGGAGTTACCCTTAGCTGGATATCTAATAGATACGCTGCCTGGGGGTTTCTGCCCTTTCCCCGGATGTGTGGTTTGGTAGTACCTGGGTAGGCGTGGCCTCTATGACGCATACTATGCTCTGAATGGCTAGTGTTTAGCGCCCGCCCCCAGTGTATTATGTGTGCCGCCATCTGGTGGCCAGGTGCAGTTAATACAACTTATATATTTATTTCTATTCCCTAGTGGCTATGTGTAGATATTACAGCTCATGTATTTATTCCTATCCCCTTGTGGCTATGTGAGGATATTACAGCTTAGTGTTATATGTGCGGTTATACATTCGTCACATAGTCCCTCCTTGGTCATCACGCCCTGTAGACATGCATGGTTTCCAATGGCTCAGGTGGTCTCCATACATGCAAGGTTCTCAAAACATCATCACAGTGTTATCACCCGTATCCGTAGCCGACCATCGGTCGGACAGTTCACAAAATGAATGTCCATCTTGTCATCCATAGGCAAGGCCCACACGACAAGGTTACTAACTACTACTACTATCTCTTTACTACAGCCACCATGGGAAAACAGCATAACACATTCCGAACTTAAAAATGCATTGTAATGACAACCATGACCCATACTGTGCATTTAATAATTCAACATTCAAGTAAATCAGGTGCTGTGTCTTCCTAGACACAGGTGCCAAACTCCAGGAAAACAGGTACTATTCTATGTACCCCAGCCTAATCAGGTCGGGGCGCTCCACTGTCCCATTGTCCGGTCGCAGTGGGACGTACTCAATCCCTACATAAGCCTGGAGTACACCCGATTCCCCCGGGACCCCCACAGCCGTGGTGATCAATCGATTCAACAGTCCTTGAATGCAGGGAATACAACAGCAACCAATTACAATTAACACGGCTGCTGCCACTATTCCCATTAGGAGCACCGACTGGATCGTGCCCCTCCATTTACCAAACATGTCCTCCATCCAACCTGTGAAAGGGTCAGTAATGCCGGAGTTTTCTGTTAACTCCAACCTGAGAACCTGCAATCCCGCCAATGCCCTAGACACCGATCCATCTGGGGCTGTGTTATTAGGGACAAAAGTACAACACGCCGTCCCAAACATTGCACACACCCCACCTTGATTAGCCAATATCATATCTAAGGCTAACCTATTCTGATATGTCATTCGGGAGGTGGCATCTAACTGTTCTTTCAAACCCTTAACTGCATCTGTGGTAAAATTAACAAAACGCTGCTGATTGTAATATATATAGTTAACCCAATCAACGTTTTTATTAATGGTTGCCCACCAAAAGAAAACCGATTCAAAACCTGCCGCCACTTGATTGCGGGCCTTATGCTCGTTGGGGACACCTCGAGGCACACCTATGGCGTCTAAATATATGTTTTTATCAAAACTCCCTGGTACTGGCATGTTAGCCCGTTTCTGACGGGTGTGTTCGGGGAAGTCACCATCTTTCCACACCTTTAGATCCATCACGTCCACAGTGTCCGGTAAAATAAAAATGGGCATTACTAATTGAACTATGGCGCACATTCCTGAGAAATTCACAGGAAGAACCCCCCTTAAAACTCATCCCCCACAGAACCACCATATATCACTACGCGCCCGTGTCATATTGGAAAGCGAAGCTATTTCCCTAGTGCTGTTACACGTCCCTGGAGGAAGGGATCCCACTTTCCTCCCTTTGCCATTTCCCCGTATACAATGATAATGTGGGGTAAGATTAACTTCGAAACTGGGCGGTATAACCCTAATCGGGATCTGGGGGTACATGACATCTAGTAAAACCTTTATACTATCCGGACAACCTGGGATATGACTTTCTACGAACAGTCCTAATAAGCATGCAAATCCTTCTGCGGAATTAAACAGGGTAATTCTAGCGGGAGCTGTAGTCAGACGGGGTCGCCCTGATGCACAGATAATACAATTAGTCTTTCCCTGAGCCCGAGCTGTACAATTCATCCATTTTACCCACATATTCTCATAAAGCCCACCTGTTTCTACCTCCCATGTATCTCCCTGGACCTCTGGATCCTCCAGGTCCGGATGAAATACATGAGGTGTAGATACAGGCGCTATTATCGGGGCCTTATTGGACCCACCAGGTGCTAACATGCCGGCAGTACATCTACGCGCCTGTAAGTAGATTTGAACCAGTGGGTCCTCACCCTCTACGTCTATTCCCAAGAGGAGGGAAAACCCTCTACTGTCCTCTTTTTTATGTGGTAATTGCCCAAGCCCTGGCACTGTCAACCCCGCTTTTAATGTCAATAATATCAGGTTCTTTCTGGCACCCTTAACATCCTTCTCCTTGCACATCGATACCTGTTCCTGGACTCCCGTCCATGGGGCCCCCTTAGGATAGTATCCCTCCTTGTAACCAGGATGTGTGAACCATGACGCCTGCGCCCAGGACTTGCAGGCGTTGAGGCCGCGGTAGTATCTGGTGACCTCCGTCGCTATACATAGGTATTTCTCCGCCTTGTAGAAGGAGTCTGCATAAAGGCCACAGTTCATCAGTCGGCAGATGTCAAGTTCAAAAACAGTTGCAATTCCATAACAGTAGTTCAACGTGGTTATGCTCCCTGATGTTGCATCCCTAGTCATTGGGATCCGGATGGATCCCATGCATCTGGTGGAGGTACTTGCCATCGTCCTTTGAATCAGGACCATCAGCAGGATTCCTACCAGGTATTTCCATAGATTTCTACTTGGCTCGGTCATCTTGGACCGGGGTGGGGTCACCCTTGGCTTGGAGTGCCCCAAGATCGGTCAAGGTTTGTGTCCACGATCTGCCGGGTGTATCTGCTTTGCGACACCGACTCAAATGGTGCCACTGGGCTCCTCGCCGGTCCTCTACAGAAACAGAGAAAGGTGTTGCCAAGAGTACCTTATACGGCCCCTCCCATCTGTCCTCTAAGTTCTTTCGGTGGTGTTTTTTCACCCAGATCCACTCGCCAGGTGTCACCACTGGAGGAGGTAAGTCCCCTGACTCGGGTTTCGCCTGGTCAGTGATCTGAGAAAACAACCTCAAAGAAGCTTGGGTTAGTGCCTGTAGGTACTCCTGCATTACTTCATCAAACCTATCTGATGTAGGCCCCTTAGAGGGTGGGCTATATGGCCCCTGCATGGGTCGCCCTGTGACTAGTTCGTGGGGGCTCAGAAGGGTACTGCTGGAGGGAGAGGAACGTATGGCCATTAATGCTAATGGTAAGGCTGTCACCCAAGTCATCTTTTTTCCCATCTTCCTATTCTTGACTTCCCCTGCCAACTGGTCTGCCTGTACCCGACCTAAGGTGCGGGTTTCCACCTCTTCTGCACTGTCCCTCAACTTCTCCTGTCGATCACTTCTAAGTATTTTGGTCACCTGATTCTTGATCGTCTGGTTAGCTCGCTCTACCAAGCCTTGGGATTGGGGATGATACACTGAGCCAAACCTGTGTTTCAACCCCAGATACCTTTCCACCTCCTGGAGGTGGACATTAGCAAAATGACTCCCATTGTCTGAACAGATAAGTCTGGGGTATCCCCATCATGGAATTAATTCCTGCACTAGCCATTTGATCACTGTGTCCCCATCTTCCCTCTTGGTGGGGATTGCTTCTACCCATCTAGAGAACCTATCAACGGCTACTAGCATAAACCGTTTCCCTTCTACTCTGTTCTCTTGTCCCATGTCTGTGTAATCTATGTAGATTTCTTGAAACGGGAGTTGGGGCACGGGGAAATGTCCTCTGTTTATCTTGAACCCCTGTTTTTGGTTGCAGGCTTGGCACGTCTGGCAATCCTGGACATACTGGTCGCACATTGCCTTGAGCGCTGGATGCCACCAGTATCTTTCAATTCTTTCTCGAGTCTTCGTCTTCCCTTCATGTGCCAATCCATGTTCTTTTCTCAGGAGAAACAGCAGGGCCTTTGTAGAGACGACTGGCTTCCCCGTGCAGGAGTAGTATATTCCTTCCGGGCTTTCCCTAGCCCCTTTCTCTCACCATGTCGTTTTCCCATAAGGTCCTGCCGCCTCTTGCATTTGTTTGACCATCTCTTCATCTGGATCGAGGCTTGTTTCTTCATTGACCATCATCAGGTGTACAACCGTGGTGTACCCTCCTTCTTTTAGATGTTCTACTGGAACGTATCCTCCTGCTTTCTTGGCTGCTTCATCCGCCGCATGGTTTCCTCTTGCTTCAGCTGTTTGTGTCTTCTGATGACCACGGCAGTGCATGATAGCCACTTCTTGAGGTAGTTGGGCTGTTTTGACCAATAGCAGGATCAGGTCTGCGTGTTTTGCTTTGGTGTTAGCACTTGTGGTCATCTGTCTGTCCATTATTTGCCGTCCGTTCAGGTGGGCCATTTCATATGCATAGTTTGAGTCAGTGTAAAGATTGAGTATTTGTCCCTGGGCTATAGTCCTTCACACATGGCATATAGTTCGGCCCTCTGTGCTGAGGCGGGCTGTTCCAATATGCCGCTGGCCAGAGTAGTGCATACTCCTTTGTTGGTTTGTTCCACCACAGCCCAAGAGGCCACGTTTTCTCCGTTGGCTGCCCTGTAGCAGCATCCGTCGGTGTACAAGGTCATGTCAACCGGGTCTAGGGGTTCCGCTCCTAGCCCTGGTCTGATTTTCACTGCCTTCTTGATTTCTTCTGAGCACACGTGGGGTTCGCCGTCTTTGGGACCAGGCATGGTGTTAGTCATGTTGACTCCTTGTGTGGTAAAGGTGACCATGGGGTTTCCCAATATCCTCTGGAGTTTCGCGTTCCTATTGGCTGTGGTGATCGTATAGTCCGAGCTGTCTAGGTAGGCTTTCACTCCATGCAGTGTATGGATGATCACTGGATGTGACATTACTATGTAGGCCGTCTTGTCCAGGCTCTTAGCGATGGCACATATTGCTTTTCCACACTCGGGGAGCCCTCTTTCTGGGGGTTCCAAAACAGAGCTGTGGTAGGTCAGGATTTTTCTCCCTCCTTGGTGTTTCTGCCACAGGATCCCGTTGACCACACAGTCTTTTTCTGATACATCGAGGTGGAAGGGTTCCTTGTAGTCTGGGGCGGCCAGGGCAACGGCACTACACAAGCTATGTTTAAGCCTGTTGAATGCCTCTTCCGCTTCAAGAGTCCATTCCAAAAGGGCCTTCAGGTTTCTATGTCCCGCTTTGGTGATGAGCTGTCACAGAATGGATGTCTCTCCGGTGTAGTCTGGAATGTATGTCAGTCCCAGGAACGCTAGCATTTGTTGGACTGTTTTTGGCTTTGGGTAGTCTTTGATCGCGTTTTTGTGTCCTTCACTGATCTCTCTCTTATTCCCTCCTATTACTTTCCCCAAGAAAGTAATCTGCTCCCTGACCAGTTGTAGCTTGGCCTTCTTGAGTTTGTAGCCTTTCGTTGCGATGGTTTGCAACAGGGCCTCGGTGGCCTGTAGGCAAGCTTCTCTTGTCTCCGCTGCTAGAAGGAGGTCGTCTACGTACTGAACCAGTACCGTGCCGGAAGGAAGGGTCAGTTCTCCCAGGTCTTTCTTTCTCCAGGTCTTTCTTCAGGCAAGCATTGAAGATGGTGGGAGTGCATCGGAATCCCTGGGGCATCCTCGTATAGGTGTACTGTTCCCATACGTGAAGGCGAAGAAGGGTCGCGATTCGGCCGCCAGGGGGAGGCAGAAGAATGCGTTGGCAAGATCCACCACCGTGAACCATTTGTGTTGAGGGCTCACTGCATTCTAGGCCACATATGGATTCGGAACTTTTTCAGGCGGGGCCACAGTTCGTGTATTAACGGCTCTCAAATCCTGAACCATCCTCCAAGTATGTCCATCCGCCTTCTTCACTGGCAGAATCGGTGTATTCCATGTTGATGTGGTCCTCTCCAGCACACCCGCTGCTAGAAGGCCACTTATAGTGTCTCTAATTCCTTCCTCTGCATCTCCCTTGATCCTGTATTGGAATGTCCATACCGGTAGGTGGGGGTCTTTAATGTCCACCACGATGTTGTGTTGCGGGGTGTGCCCCACATCGTACGGGCCCTTAGCCCACACCGTCTCTGATATGCGATTCAACATGGCGGTTACTTCTGGGTCTTCCGGTTCATCTGTTCCTGAGTGATCATTCTTGATCACCTTCCAATGTCCTTCCACCTTTTTTCCAATCACCTTGTTCGTGGTCCGTGAGGATATCCTCCAGAACTCAGCATTCGGGCTTTGGAAAAGGTATTTGTTGTCAGTGGCGCACCACTGGGGAACCGCCTGTGCCCTCTTCACCATCGATCCAAGTTGTTTGAATTGGTGGTCGGTACTGACCAGGAGAGAGACATGGGGGACACTATCCGGTCCCAGCCGGAACCAGGATAATTGTTCATGGGTGAGGTAGACCTCTGACCCGACCCCCTCGGGTCCCAGGAATATATCTCCACATTCCAGGTCTTCGAGCTTCCCATTCTTCTGGTCGTACCACGGTTCGTCGTAGGGCAGATCTTGATCGTAAGTGACGTGGAGTGTGCAGTGTAATGGGTCTGTCAATTCATCGTAGTTCCCCATTTCCTGAATCCAGATCTTCCAACTTTCATAGGTGTCAACAAGTCCCGGGACCGTCTGTGCTGCACCTGACAGTTCCTGCCAGTATATCGTGGTATCTTCGTGTCTCTCCGGTCTTAGGTCATCAATCAACATGCACAAATGTGCGGTTTCCGGAGCCGGGCTGAGGGGGTGATACAAGGTAATTCCCCCCAGGTCGCAGGCTAATGTAATCCATAGGGAGCTCATTAGATCCCTCCCTAAGAGGTTGATGGGACATGCTGGAGCGTAGAGGAATGAATGCAATCCTCTCTGTTCCAATATATCGAAATCCAGGGGGGCTGTAAACTGTTGTTCCATGGGTTTCCCAGAGAACCCCATGGTCTTTAGAGAGTGGTGAGATAGTGGAGGTGGGTTCCCCGCAAGACAACCGATTGTTGATACGGATGCTCCCGAGTCCACTAGGAACGTGCATCGGTAACCGCCTACATACGCCTCCACTGTAGGTTGTCCGAGGCCCAGATCCTTCCTCGCCCGCTCGTCCTCTGGGCACCCCTATTGCTGTAGAGGATACATTGGCGCACCCGGTGGGGGCGGGCCCTGGTGGGGATTCTGGGGCTGCAGCTGCTGAGGCGGGGGGCTATATGGGGGCAAATTGGGGCAATCCCTAATCCAATGGTCTGGGTGGCCGCAATAAAAACAATCCCTCAAAGGAGATGGTCTTGCCCCTCCCCGGCCTCTTGGTCCCCTGCCTCTGTATCTTTGGTTTTGATACTGTGGCTGCTGGTATTGCTGCTGAGGCCGGGCGTATGTCAGGCCAGGATAATTGGATGCTTGGCCTCCTGGTGGTGAGGTCACCTGAGGCACCGGTACTTGGTACACCACGGTTGGTATGGCGTTGGGGACAGGCGTCACTGGCACCGAGGCCTGGTACACCACTTGTGGTGTGGTGTTAGATGTAGTTGGTGCCGAGGCCTGGGGTGTTGGTGGTGTGGTTGCTAGGGGCATCATGGTCGAGGGTTCCTGGGTGTTCTTGGCCTTCTTATTCAGGTCTGCTTGTTCTTTGATCTTCATCTTCAGAAGTTGGAGCTTTAAGTCTTCATATTCACTGCTTTTTTCTTGGTCTAGGTGGTAGTGGTGAACTAACTGCTCCACCCATTGCTCCCATGACATATAGTCCAGGGATGCCACCATTTTCAGTGTCTTCTGGACTGCGGGTTTCAGACCTTTTATCAGTGCCTGTTGGAACATTTGGAGCCCTATCTTGCTGTCGGATGGGCATCCGTCATTCCTATCCACCCACAGGTCTTCGGCTCGTTGTATGTATTGATAAATGTTTTCTTCAGGTTTGATGTGTATGTTAGAGATCCCTGCCTTCTTCGTGTTGGCTGGGAAGAGCTCCCGAAGGCAGATCCAGAGGTGGTTCCGGTATGCATCTAAGGGGGTCCGGTCAGCCAAGTTGGCAGTCCCGGCTATTCTTTCCAGTTCAATAGTCTGCCTGGCTCCATGTGCTCTGCCAATAATGGCCCATACATCTCCTATGGCCAAGTTATCCCCAGATGTCTCTTTTTCGAACTTCCTAATCCAGGCCCCTGCTCCCGCCGAAAGTGGTGGTAGACTGTCGGCCAAAGTGGTCATATCCCGATGGCCCCATGGTGTATACACTGCTCTTCCCACTCCATCTGTCAGGAGAGGTGCCATAAAGTCCTCCATGGTGTATGGCTGTGGGCGACAGGGCCTGGTCCGGCTAGTCGGGCAGTCAGTGGTACGATCCCTATTCGGGGTGTTGAATTGGGAGGAGGTCCTAGGATTAGGTGTATACCCCATTGCCTGGGGGTGGCCTGATGTTATTGGACCCTGTGGATCGGATCTTCTTGACCTGGTCGCCATGGAATGGTGTGTTACCGAGGATGGGGGCAGTCTATTGACTCTGGTGCCGAGTCTGAGAGTTTGTGATTCCCCTGTCACCTGGCTTTCCCGGTGGGTGTCTTCTCGATCATCTCTAGGTGCTTCTTCTTCCATGTCACACCACGTACGAAGCGACGATTCACCTTGGATCCAAGTTTGACGATCTGATCTTTGTCCAGGTACAATGTCTTGTGTGGTATTTGGCTCTCTTTCTTGATCTCGTCTGTTGTCTTCTTGATCCGCTTCTTCTATTTCTCTGCCGCGTCTCCTGGACTCCATTCTGTATCCTAGGCTGTCGGGATCCATCGTCCAATCGCGTACTCTGTCATCATCTCCTCTTTCTTGGTATCGAGCCCTGGTATGGGCCTCTCGGTTGCTGGGCGATTCGTCTTCTGTATCACTGAGCATCTCCTTGTACCAGGCTTCTTATTCACTTCGATAATCTTCTCTGTTCCAGGATTCTTCTTCATATTTTTCTCTGATCCCTCCTTGTCTCGGGATAGACCGCACTGTTCTCCCAGGCTCTTCAGCTCGGTGTCTTCTTCTTGAGTTCATCAAAGGATCGAGTGGCTCTCCACCTATGATGGCAGCCGGACCACTCCTTCCGTCTATCACCTCCTCGGTCCATTTTCCTGGTGTCCGTCTCGTTCTTCTCAGATCATCATCGCCGTTGTCCCCCGCCGTCTTGTACATCGGGCCGCTGTAGGCGATGGACCCTGGCCCGTTTCGTATGGTGAGCAACGGGTGCTGATGTAGTACAGCGGGGCCATCTCGTGTCATCCGGGACTCGTCTGTAAGTGGAGCCATGGTCACCATGGTATGCTGATGCATGGTCTCATTAGGTGGGTGACTGTGGGTCATGTATGGGGGTGGGGCAGACGAGTTGGTCAGGACAGGCAGGTCATCCGCAAGGGTAGGGTAGAGGGTGCGCTGGTCCGTTTCTTCCCTTGGTAGTGCTCTCATCTCCTCTTCTCCCGCTCCTTTCGAGGTGTTCTGGATTGTGGGGGCTGGGCCTGGTGACTCTGTTGATGTCGTGAATTGAACCCTATTAAGGCTCATAGACTGTGGCCTAAGGTTGGCCGGTTGGCCTTCTCTCTTCTGTTTCTCCATGTCAATCGCCGCTCCGTAGGCTTCCAACAGAATGTTGACGTGCCCTTCTCTCTTCTTCATCCTATCATCTGAGTCTTTCTTCTGTATTGTGTTAGCGCCTGCACGCCTGACCGCAGCCCTCTTGCTTTCCTCTACGGTATAGTTCCAGGCATCCACAATCATGTCTGTATCGACCTTCACATCTGCCCTCCATACTCCGTTGTGTTCTCATTCTTTCCTATACTTGAGCTCCCTTCGAGCCCACGCTTTCTGCTCGCTAGAGGACAGTGGCTTTCCAACCTGTGCGTTGGAAGCCAAATACCTAGCAACTGTGGCCCTTTGTTGGAGAAGGGTGTCCATTTCGGGGAGTGAGTCCGATGTCCTGGGCTGCTTGTATGGTGCGACGACCACGCTCGAAATGCACGCAGAATTATTGAATTCCTTTTCTCTTCTTTTTCTTTGGCCAGTGGGGGAGGGATTAGGGATTGGAAACGTTTTCTTCTTTGGGGTAGGGGGTTTTCAGGAATTGATGATAGTTCTTCTTCTTCTTGGCCAGTGGGGGAGGGATTAGGGATTGGAAATGTTTTCTTCTTTGGGGTAGGGGGGGTGATGACAGGAAGCAGTGACAGTTCTTGGTCCGCAGGGGGGGGTGATGACAGGAAGCAGTGACAGTTCTTGGTCCGCAGGGGGGGGGGGGGGGTGATGACAGGAAGCAGTGACAGTTCTTGGTCCACAGGGGGGGGGGGGGGGGGGGTGATGACAGGAAGCAGTGACAGTTCTTGGTCAGCAGGGGGGGGGGGGGGTGTGATGACAGGAAGCAGTGACAGTTCTTGGTCAGCAGGGGGGGGGGGGTGTGATGACAGGAAGCAGTGACAGTTCTTGGTCAGCAGGGGGGGGGGGGGTGATGACAGGAAGCAGTGACAGTTCTTGGTCAGCAGGGGGGGGGGGTGTGATGACAGGATGCAGTGACAAGGGGGGGGGGTTATTTGGGTGGATCTTAACTACAGATACTACTATTCTCCCTATAAAACCTATGGTGTACTGCGTAAACTCCCAATATGGCTTACAGGGATTTGTAACTTTATCAGGTCCTATAGGCTCCCAGGAGATCTTGTCTATGCTCCCGGTGTGTGCGGTGTGTGATATTAGCACCCTTTATATCTTCCTAGTTAATACTGTGTATATGACCATCTATGTGTGTGTGTCTATGTGTTAGAGTGAAAGATAAGTTTACTCTGCCTTCTCTTAGCCTAACCATGAGCCACACGTGGGGCCATAAAACTGATTCCTGACCCAGGAATGTGACCATCCCCCACTCCTTAGTGGAGAACAAAGACCCATAAAACAGCCCCCACGTGGTGGGATATCTTCAGTCACATAGACAACCACACATTGCAAAAGAAAAGAAAATGTACCGTTACAAAGCAAGCTTTAGCACATGCAGGGTTATTCACACAAAAGGTATTATGATTCATGCAAGTTAGCTTCGCTCTTTGAGAATGGAAATACTGCCAGCAATATGTTCCCAATCGGCCTCCTATCGACTTTGATACAACTTCACTGGTTTCCCAGGTTCTCCACATCCGATTTTAACACAGTATCATACTGGGCCTCAAACCTTTAGAAAAATTAACACAATTCTAGGAGGCTTTTACTCCGAATCCAATAACATATTGTGGCAACCTCGGGGAGGAGAAGAGGTGCCACCAGACCAGTATTGGAAAACAGTTGACTGTCCACACCAGTTTCACAATTAACCAAATTTATTGTAGATTCGGGCGAGGGGGAGAGAGGGGAAAACTCCGCCGCCGCGGAGGGGGGGTCGGTCCTGAGGGGGCTCAGGTTCTGGACTCGTCGTCGGGGGTTGAGCGTGGGGTTCGGTGCACGGGGTCGGGTTCTCAGACGGACCAGGGTTCGGCGGGCGGGAGGGATGTCAGACAGGCGGGGGTCGGTACACGGGCGGGTTCTCAGACGGTGCAAGGGTCGATCAGCCAACGGGGTTCTCCGGGGAAAAAGGGTCATACACAGCGCTTTTATCTCTCTCTCTCTACTCACTACCACCATACTGCTCTCCAGCTACTCCTTCCTCGTTGTGTCCTGCTGCTTTTATCCTCTCTCCCCTCATTAGGGTGAGTGGCTGCAGCTGCTCCGCTTCCTGGTCTCGTTAGACCTCCATATATGGTCGGGTTTCCTTTAGACAGAGGGGAGAGTGAAAAGTGCTCCGCGGCCACCAGATGGCATGGTGCAATATAAACCCCATCCACCACCTTCCCACATACCTTCCTCCTTACCTGTACCCGGCGGGCGCTACATACCCCCCCCCTCAGCTCCGACCCCTTGGGAGGGGCGGTCCAACCGCTCAAGGCGTCCCGCCAGGACAAGGCGTCTGCGTTCCCTTGCGCCGCTCCTGGCCTGTGAATGACTGAATAGGCATATGGTTGTAGGGCCAGGAACCAGCGTGTGACGCGGGCGTTGTTGTCCTTGTTTCGGGCCATCCATACCAACGGGGCATGGTCGGTGACCAGGGTGAACTGCCGTCCCAACAGGTAATATTTCAGTTTGTCTACTGCCCATTTGACGGCCAGACATTCTTTTTCTACCGTTGAGTAATTCTTCTCCCTGGGCAGTAGCTTACGGCTAATGAAGGTGATGGGGTGTTCCTCACCTTCTCTTACTTGCGATAGGACGGCACCCACCCCGGCTTCCGATGCGTCGGTCTGGACCACGAGAGGGAGGGAGAAGTCCGGTGTCACCAGCACCGGGTCGGAGCAGAGGGCGTTTTTCAGTTCCAGGAACGCCTTCCATCACCTTTTTTAGCATTCTTTTGAGTGTCTGATTGAATCGCTCCACCAGTCCGTCAGTTTGGGGGTGATACACCGAAGTACGTAGCTGCTTGATTCGGAGTAATCGACACATATCTCGCATCAATCTTGACATAAATGGGGTACCTTGATCGGTCAGGATCTCCTCCGGGATGCCGACTCGGGTGAACATCAGGACCAGCTCTTCGTGGCCATGGTGCAGAGGGGGATGGCTTCGGGGTACCGAGTGGCATAGTCCAGTACCACCAAGATGTACTGGAACCCGCCGCTGCTCTTTGGTAGGGGTCCCACCAAGTCCATAGCAATGTGGCTGAACGGAGTCGCTATAATGGGGAGGGGAATTAGTGGGGCTCTTACGTGCGGTCGCAGCGCTACCATCTGGCAGTCGGCACACTGTCGGCAGTGGTCCTCCACGGCCTTCTTCACTCCTGGCCAATAGAAGCGGGCGACCACCCGCTCGAGGGTCTTTTCCACGCCGAGGTGGGCGCCGAGTAGGTGGCTGTGCGCTAGTTGGAGAACTGATGGGGCGAAAGCGCGAGGCACCAGCAGCTGCTCGACCTGCTCCCCGGCCTCCATCACCACCCGATACAGGAGCTGGTTTTTAATGGCAAAGAAGGGGTGGGTTAAAGGTCTTACCCCTTGCACGGGTTGGCCGTCCACCACTGCCACCTGGCTCAAGGCGCTGGCGAGGTTGGGGTCCTCTAGTTGCGCGGCTCCAAACCGTCCCGTCAGCCGTGCCGGCAGGGGTGGGGCGTCCGAGCCCAAGGGGAACATCTCTAGGAGGTCGTCACCCTCCTCGGCGGGTGAGAGGGGTCTTCTCTCAGGGTCCGTGGCCCAGGTCTCCTCCTCGGCCCTGTCAGCAGCGGCACTGGCCGCCCCCTCGGAGAGGGGATCCGTGGAGTCCCCTGGCTCTCCCTCCTGGAAACCACATAGGGGGGGGCTGTGGCGGGGTCGTCGGCTGCGGGGCCGGCCCCGCTCTCCGTCCCGTCCCGCCAGGGAGCACCACAGGGCCGGAAACAGGGCTGCGTCCTGCCCAATAAGGACCTCTACGGGCAGCTCCGGAACAAGCCCCACCGTCCCCTCGAATACTCCCTTGGTGGTCTGC
The DNA here is from genome assembly GCA_030340625.1 of Merluccius polli. Classification (NCBI taxonomy): domain Eukaryota; kingdom Metazoa; phylum Chordata; class Actinopteri; order Gadiformes; family Merlucciidae; genus Merluccius; species Merluccius polli. The sequence goes on along the minus strand of JAOPHQ010005728.1, from coordinate 161,056 downwards.
ATGCTTACACTCGCCGTGGGATACTGCCGGGTTTCTCCGTGGATGCAGGTCACGGCGAGTTTCCCTGGGAGGAGGGGACCTGGGGCGTACTCGGGCCATGCCAGCGTCACCGCGCTGCCCGAATCCAGGAGGGCTGAGGCGTCTCGACCATTGAGCCGCACGGGGGTTACGGCGGAGGGCCCGTCCATCTGGCCCCAGCAGACCGTGAGGAGACCGCAGGGCTTCCGGGGATTGGAGTCGGATGATGCCGTCGGCCTGGCCACATCCTGGCGGTGGGGGCACCCCCAGGACAGGTGTCCCACCTCCCCGGGGTGGCTCGGCTGGGTTGAATGTCCAGTCGTGGACTCGCTGGGCTCGGGAGAGGAGTGTGTGCCCGAGCCTTTTCTGGATCTCCGCCTTCAACTCATCGTAGGAGACCGCCTGCTCCATACATAGGTCCTGATACGCGCTTTGGGCCGCCCCGGAGAGGAAGGGTGCGATCAGGTCCGTCCACTGGGCTCGGGGCCAGCCTTCCCTGGTTGCGGTCCCCTCGAATGTGAGGAGGAACGTCTCTACGTCATCGGCCTGCTTCACCAGGAACCTCGCCGGCTGGATAGGACGCCCCTGGTCTCGGTCGAGGAGCCTGTTCACGAGAGCGGTGTGGTGTTCCTGCTGCGCCTTCTGCATCTCCATCAGCTGGCCCAGCATGGCGCTGTAATCGGGGGGTGTCGCCATGTTTGGGATCTGGTGCGCCTGTTTTCCGATACTGGTTTGTTGTATGCCCGCATTCTCCACCATATGTGGCAACCTCGGGGAGGAGAAGAGGTGCCACCAGACCAGTATTGGAAAACAGTTGACTGTCCACACCAGTTTCACAATTAACCAAATTTATTGTAGATTCGGGCGAGGGGGAGAGAGGGGAAAACTCCGTCGGTCCTGAGGGGGCTCAGGTTCTGGACTCGTCGTCGGGGGTTGAGCGTGGGGTTCGGTGCACGGGGTCGGGTTCTCAGACGGTCCAGGTTCGGCAGGAGGGAGGGATGTCAGACAGGCGGGGGTCGGTACACAGGCGGGCTCTCAGACGGACCAGGGTTCGGCGGGCGGGAGGGATGTCAGACAGGCGGGGGTCGGTACACGGGCGGGTTCTCAGACGGTGCAAGGGTCGATCAGCCAACGGGGTTCTCCGGGGAAAAAGGGTCATACACAGCGCTTTTATCTCTCTCTCTCTCTCTCTACTCACTACCACCATACTGCTCTCCAGCTACTCCTTCCTCGTTGTGTCCACTTCCTGCTGCTTTTATCCTCTCTCCCCTCATTAGGGTGAGTGGCTGCAGCTGCTCCGCTTCCTGGTCTCGTTAGACCTCCATATATGGTCGGGTTTCCTTTAGACAGAGGGGAGAGTGAAAAGTGCTCTGCGGCCACCAGATGGCATGGTGCAATATAAACCCCATCCACCACCTTCCCACATACCCTCTCCTCAAGGAGACTTTGACACCGAGATTTAATTATATATTCTCCAGGAGACTTTGACTCCGAGCTTTAATAATATATTCTCCAGGAGACTTTTGACTCCGAGCTTTAATAATATATTCTCCAGGAGACTTTGACTCCGAGCTTTAATAATATATTCTCCAGGAGACTTTTGACTCCGAGCTTTAATAACATATTCTCCAGGAGACTTTGACTCCGAGCTTTAATAAAATATTCTCCAGGAGACTTTGACTCCGAGCTTTAATAATATATTCTCCAGGAGACTTTGACTCCGAGATTTAATAACATATACGATACTGGCCCTTTGCTTCTTCTATATGGTCGTACAATGACAACAAAATATCATTTAACTAATTCCCAATCAGAGTTATCAGCGCCTGTTCATCTTCACGTCGGGTTAACTGTAATGACTATGGACCGGAAAAACAGGGCTTTACAACAACACACGCTAGCCACCTCTGTCACCTAATATCACTATAGCTAACTATGCAGATTCAGTCATTAGACAATAGGTTCTGCTTACCTGGTTTAATGGCCGGCCTGTGACAGAGATCGTGAGTTGTGTGCTGCCGCGTGGCCCCGCTTCCCGAGTTCCGTACTTTGCCTTTCCTCTTAGAATCACGTCGGGGTCACCAAATTGTAATGCTGTTCTTTGAGGAAGAAGGCCTCCGACACAGGATCGCTTTTAACTCACTTTATTTGTTTAGCTTTAGGTATATTATCTATGAAGCAAAAGGAGAGGTATGTATAGTTCACGCATGGAGCTACCGTTAGCTGGATATCTAATAGATACGCTGCCTGGGGGTTTCTGCCCTTTCCCCGGATGTGTGGTTTGGTAGTACCTGGGTAGGCGTGGCCTCTATGACGCATACTATGCTCTGAATGGCTAGTATTTAGCGCCCGCCCCCAGTGTATTATGTGTGCCGCCATCTGGTGGCCAGGTGCGGTTAATACAACTTATATATGTATTTCTATTCCCTAGTGGCTATGTGTAGATATTACAGCTCATGTATTTATTCCTATCCCCTTGTGGCTATGTGAGGATATTACAGCTTAGTGTTATATGTGCGGTTATACATTCGTCACAGAATTGGTCACGTTTACACATCTTACGTAAATGCCTTGCCTGCTTTCCTCACCACCCAGCGCGTCCTTGCCACCGATCAAGGAAGGACGGGACAAAGGTGGAATGGAGGTTGGCAATTAAACCTCAGTTCTGATGAGCTAATTGTAGACATCTGGTGTTGTGTGGGGCGTAATGCGGGGTGTGGCAGCAACCTCAAATTGAGATCCTTGTTCCGGCTCCGACGCGGTTTTGTTACGTCCTCCGCGCAGCGTCATACCCCACCGGGAGCATTTCAGAAGTGGGTCGCTATGAGACGGCTGGATTCACAAGATCACGCGATATAAAATGGATGTAAAAAGAGAAACAAACAAAAGGTTACTTTCGTCATTTTTCCTTGATTTTTGTGCTTCTACCATTTTCTTTATTGCCTGGTTTAATTGCGTTTATTGTTATGTCTTACTTTGTTGTGCTGTAGCCTACAGACAAAGTTAAAGTCCAGTTATGAACGACATGGATCAAATATTTGTGGCTGTGTTCGATCGAGAGGTTGTTTAGAACTCGGCCACTCCTCTGTTGAACCGTTTCCTGGTTGCGACTAGAGATGAAGATGTTTGTTCCCAGCGTTCGTTTAGTTGGTACGGCACTAAATTTAAATGTCACTGCTGGTGTATTAGAAACTGTGTTCTTCTAGTAGGGGTCACTTTGATGTGGAGTTACAGCATTGGGCTCTTCTAAAAATTCAGAAGACCCCAAGGTGGAACTTGGTGCTGAATCCAACTTCACACTTGGACGCAAGTCAAGAGAGTCTGGACTCCCATCATTTTCCTGAGATGAAGTCCCTGTCTGGGGATCATTTAAATAACTGGGAACAGGTACTTGGGCATCAAATGTGTTAGAAAATTGTGTTTCCTGCCCCGGTGAGGCAGGGTGAGAAGTGGCAGAGCGAGAAGAACTGACTCCATACCCTGCCAGATTACTATCGTCATCAATTTCAATGTTGAGAAAGTCAGAAGGCACCACTGCCGAGTCAGGGTTTGACATTCCTGGAACATAGCCGCCACTAGTCTGAGAAGGTGACCGGTTTGTGCCAGAATCTAAATAACCAGATGCCAGCATTTGAATAGTGGATGAAAGACTTTGATTCTTCATCTCCTCCTCCTACAGGTACCCGATTCCTCTGATCTGATAGCGCTTGTTTGGGTGGTAGCACTGGGATGGACAGATTGCTTCTTGGTGTACTAACATAAACACTCTTCTAATAAGAATGGGAAGGATTTTGTTGGGCAGCAGGGCTGGAAGTTGACAAATGTTTGGCTGAACGGACAAAATCCACTTTGGACTGTTGCTGTGGGTCTGGGGGAACTTGTGTACCAGGCTCATTAGACATTTCAGGTTGGTCTCTGTAACGAGATTTGTTTTTTGACTCCTGGATGCGTTGATTTGTTTGGCTGCGACTGGGCTGGTCATAATTATTTGTCTCTGAATATGAGATTAGAGTCAACAAATCACCCATTTCGGATTCTTGGACATTCTCATCAGTGACATAATTACTTTGACTTGGAATTGTATCAATGCCACTCTGTTCAATAGTCTCTTTTGGTTCATTCCTGTTTATTGTTATGTCTTACTTGTTGTGCTGTAGCCCACAGACAAAGTTAAAGTCCAGCGATGAACGACATGTAGCAAATATTTGTGGCTGTGTTCGATCGGGAGGGTGTTTTATTTTGAAAATCGACCGGATGCTCTATGGCTTTTACTGTCTGACTTCCTGCCCGGCTCGATCTGCTCTGTGTGGCTTGACGCGATATCCGTCAAAAATAGACTAGGCGCATATTTGTAGCAGAGCAGAGTGGAGAGACACTAATTTATCAACGTTGCGTACGAAGAAATCTGTGTGTAAACTATGCGTACGCAGTTTTTCGACAAAACGTGGGATTTAGCAGTTTGTTCTTGTCTTGGAAATGTGCGTACATAGTAAGAAAATTTGCATAGCAAGCGGTAGAGTGGATAGGAAAATCACCAGATAGAAATTGCAAACATGAAATGCACTCGCCAATGATGCCTCAGCCCCACCAGTTCAGCCAGTGTCGCGCTAATAAGCGAACACTCTTCTATAGCACTTGATTTCAGATCAAAATACTTTAAACCTCTGATAGGCTACTGTGTGGGGGAGAGGGGCACTCGCTCCCATTCCACATTATTAGTTTTAGAAGAGTGCATGGCAGAAAGTGTACCAAGAAGTGTCCTCCACTTTGATTAAACTTCTGTCACAATAACTTATATTTCGCTCTGTGATAAATGTATTTTCTTTATTGATTCCATTCCATTCAACAATATCATTAGCTATTTCCAGTTTGTCATATTCATTCACACATTTCCCGTGGCGATAAAGGAATGTTTTGTGCTGGTGGAGGAACGAGTGGACCTGAGCCAAGTCCTTTAGCAATGCGCATCACCACCATCTTTGGAGAGTCGTCGCTGGTTGGAGTTATTCCCGGGCGTGACACTGATGCAGTTGATGAGCCGATGAAGCCACATGATGGTAAATGTTTGTTGTGATCTTTTTCTCTGTCTATTTAAATGGAGTCATCTATCTTTTCTCGAACCCTGGAAGCTTACGGACGTCCGGGAAACAAAGTGACCGAGACAGTGGGTACTGTTTGAAATCACAATGCTTCTGGTTTATTCAGGTCGTGTGAACAAAGATATACAGAATCAAAAACAAGTAGGTCGCGTATGTGGCGGCACTGTCCAGAATCACGTGCTCAGCACCCCCCCAGATAACAATGTCTGAGAATTTGAAGAAGCAAAAATAATGTCACTGAGTACTAGGGGAAGAAGGCACAACGCCTACACAAGAGACACTAGTTTATAAAGTTTATACTGAGTGGGGGAAGGGACATTTTCCTTGGGCTTGAGAAACCTACACGTGTCTCAAGGATAACTCATTTAATATAAACATGAAGAATTGGTACCCAGGGAAGTGGACAGTTACCAACACACACATATAATAAAGAGTAATCCCAAGTTCATATTGATATACCAGACACAACCCCTTACAATGTTTGACTTATAATTCTATAATAAATAAATTATAATTTTTTTTAATGTTATGTTATGTTTTATGCTAGTTGACGCTTCGTCTGTCGCTTCAGCCCCTTCGACGCCACGTGAAGGTAAAAATAAAAACCTAGGCTCAATGCTTGTGTATACGTGAATCTATTAGACCTAATCATGTCATTCTATTCCAGTTGATGACGATTGATCTGTTGTCTCAAGCCCTTCATCCACAACACTTGAAGCTATTTTTTTTTGTGCTTTTGAATACATGTAGGCCTAATCTTGTCATTATTCTATTCCAGTTGATGACACTTCGCCAGTAGTCTGATTTTTTTTTTTTTTTTAAATAGCCATACAAATGCTAACAAATAATTAACAACAAAAAACATGTTTTTCACCCGTGCCTCCATCTCCCGTGCTGCCCCGACGTGCAGGGAACCCCAAGTCCTCACAGAGTCTGTCCTGGAGAAGCAAGACGACATATACAATTCCATTATGGACATCAATGTGCAGCTGAAGACCATATGAACGGTCTTGCAGGGAATGAGTGAATCCCTGGCACAACTCGTGCCATGCGTTAAAAAAGTTGAACACGCTGGCACAGCGCTTAAACGAAGTGTGGAGAAAGGTCTGGCTCTACTCACTATCATTCTGGTATACGGGAAAAAAATGCTCCGTCTTGTTTGTATGTCTTTAATCAATCACAATCGTCTTGGGCGGCACTAAGCCCAGTATGCAGCAACAGTGACAGATGCAGTAGCGTGCGGTGAGCCTCAATTTCAGTGGGGCGAAGCTACCCGTGTGGCCGACCACGCCCACAATATGTTTTTTAATGTGTATTTTTGAGCTACATTAATAGATGCTAACTAAACTAATTATGAACAAAAATACCGAACGTGCTTTGAAGCTTTGAACGTGTCAGCTGCAACACATGCATGATGTCGGGCGAATTAGTATGTGCAATGGAAACACCAACCAGGTCTGGAATCATCTTTAGCTCAGGACACATTAAACATTATAGAGAAGTTATTCCTCCAGTTTATTTCAACAATGCCACCACCACTCGCCATGTCTGCATCTCATTATACAGTAACGAAGTGTATTGGCGGAGTAATTCTAGTTGACCATGGGGCGGATAAGTTGACGACCATATAGGACTCTATTAGCGCGGGTTGAAATCCCTATTGCAGCCTGCAGGGTTACGTGATGAACATACGGAGGAGCGCGACCGTTGAGTTGAACCGCCCCAACATTGAAAGATTACGCTCAAGTAGAATTGCCACCATCCAAAACTTGATGTCAACGTACCAAAAATAGTGTAAAGGTCTACAGAAACTATAGATAGTTAATGTGATGCAAATATTATTAGAAATAGATTCATGGAGCTGGAGCAAGGATTTTTGGAGGAACTATTTTTTTGGGAGCCTGCTCTTGCAAGTAGGTGGTTCGTCGCCCCACCTGCCCACATGAGCCGCACGCGACTGGACAGATGGCGGAAGGGGGAGGAGTATAAGGTATAAGCATACTGACTCATTTCCGGTCTACTTCCTGCTCTGTGTACACTGTTTGGTGTTGTAGCTGTCGGTGAACGCTAAATATACATTTGTTTTACTCATTACAGCGGTTATTTACCCGCTTAAACATTTAAACGTAGACTAGTTCCACCGGATCACTCGGAGCTACTTCTTTCTTTTAGCGACTTTTCGCTATTTTAAAGTCTTCACACGCTAGTTACATTAAGCATTAGCAGTTAGCGATGGCTTCTCCCTCTTCCTCTGCTCCTCTTTCCTGCTCAGTGTGCCAAATGTTCAGTTATTCCTCCACCTCTTTTAGTGATAATGGTACCTGTATTAAATGTAGTTTATTTACTGCGCTGGAGGTGAGGATTAGTGACTTAGAGGCACAGTACCGCACCACACCGTCTCCGGTAGTCTCTGCGGGCCGGCCGGAGGTAGCCCTAGTTAGCCGTCCCCCGGTAGACCCCGAGCAGCCGGGAAGCCACGGAGAGTGGGTGACTGTTCGGGGGAAGCGTAGCGCCAAACTACTGAAGCCCACGGCTCACCACCAGCCCATTCACGTTTCTAATACGTTTTCCCCACTCAGCGACACACCCGCTGAGGAACAGACTCTGGTTATTGGCTCTTCTATAGTCAGAAACGTGAAGTTAGCGAAGCCAGCGGCCATAGTTAAATGTATCCCTGGGGCCAGAGCGGGCGATGTTGAATCCTATTTAAAACTGCTGGCTAAAGACAAACGTAAATATCATAAGATTGTTATTCACGTCGGCGGTAATGACACCCGATTACGCCAATCGGAGGTCACTAAAATGAATGTGGAGTCGGTGTGTAGATACGCCAAAACAATGTCGGACACCGTAGTTTTCTCTGGACCCCTGCCCAATGTGACCAGTGACGTCATGTATAGCCGCATGGCGTCCTTCCACCGCTGGCTGTCCAGGTGGTGTCCAGCAAACCATGTGGGCTTCATAGATAATTGGCAGCCTTTTTGGGGAAAACCTGGTTTGATTAGGAGAGACGGCATCCATCCCACGTTGGATGGAGCGGCTCTCTTATCCAGGAATATGATGCAGTTTATTTCTAAAACCTGACAGTCCAGAGTTGGGACCAGGAAGCAGAGTTGCTGTCTTACACACTTCTCTGCGCTTCCTCTAATACAGTCCCCCACCCACCACCCCATAGAGACTGTGTCTGTCCCCCGACCGCCTACATTATTTAAAGAAATAAAAACAAGAGGAGTTAACCATGAAAACCTAATAAAAATTAAAACCAACTCCTCAGTAGCACAAAATAAAAGAATGAAATGTGGACTGTTAAATATCAGGTCTCTGTCATCCAAAGCTGTTTTAGTGAATTAATTAATATCAGATTATGATATTGATTTGCTTTGTCTTACTGAGACCTGGTTGTCCCATGAGGATTATGTTAGCCTAAATGAATCCACCCCCCCCAGTCATATTAATACTCACATTCCCCGAGGCACAGGCCGAGGAGGTGGAGTAGCAGCTATATATGATTCGAGGGTTTTAATGGACCCTAAACCAAAACTAAATTATAATTCATTTGAAAGCATTGTTCTTAGTCTTTCTCACCCAAACTGGAAAACACTGCAGCCAGTCCTATTTGTTATAGTGTACCGCGCTCCTGGACCGTACTCTGATTTTATATCTGAATTCTCAGAGTTTCTATCAAGTTTAGTTCGTAAATCAGATAAAGTAATTATTGTAGGTGATTTTAATGTCCATGTGGATGTTACAAATGACAGCCTTAGTAACGCATTTACCTCATTAATAGACTCAATTGGCTTCTGTCAGAGTGTAAATAAACCAACCCATTGTTTTAATCACACTCTTGACCTTGTTCTATCATATGGCATGGATATTGAACATTTAATAGTTTTTCCACATAATCCTCTCCTATCTGACCATTATTTAATAACTTTTGAATTTCTATTATTAGACTATAAGCCATTAAGCAAAACTTCCTACAGCAGATGTCTATCTGACAGTGCTGTAGCTAAGTTTAAGGAGGAGATTCCATCAGTGTTTAATTCAATGCCATATCTGAATATAACAGAGTCCTATATTAACTTTAGTCACTCCCAAATTGATAATCTTGTTAATAGTGCTGCAGGCTCTCTACAATCAACATTAGATTCTATCGCTCCTAGAAAACAGAAAATAATAAAACATAGGAAACTAGCACCATGGTACAACCAACAAACTCGTCAATTAAAACAAGAAACAAGGAAATCAGAAAGGAAATGGCGCGCTTCCAATTTATTAGAAAATCGCCTAATTTGGCAAAATAATCTTAAAAATTATAGAAAGGCCCTCCGTAATGCCAGAGGAGCCTTTTACTCAGCACTAATAGAAGAAAATAAGAACAACCCTAGGTTCCTCTTCAGCACTGTAGCCAGGCTGACAGAGAGTCACAGCTCTATTGAGCCATGTATCCCCATCAACTTAAGTAGCAATTACTTCATGAACTTCTTTTATAATAAATTATTACTATTAGAGAGAAAATTAGTCACCAAATGCCCTCAATAGGTATCGCAGGCTCTCCAACATCAGACACTTTGACTGGTGCAACCTTAGATGTGTATTTGGAGTGTTTCTCTGCTGTCAGTCTTCATCAGTTAACTTCTATAATTTCTTCATCAAGTCATCAACCTGTCTGTTAGACCCCATCCCAACTAGGCTGCTTAAAGAAATGGTACCCTTAATTGGCACTTCTTTACTGGAAATGATTAATCTTTCTTTATTATCAGGATATGTACCACAGTCCTTTAAAGTAGCTGTAATAAAAAAAAAACCTTCTTAAAAAGCCCACTCTTGACCCAGGGGTTTTAGCCAACTATAGACCGATTTCTAACCTCCCCTTTCTGTCTAAGATTCTGGAGAAAGTAGTCGCCAAACAATTGTGTGACTTTCTACATAACAATAGTTTATTTGAGGATTTCCAGTCAGGATTTAGAGTTCATCATAGCACAGAGACAGCTCTGGTTAAAGTTAATAATGACCTTTTGATTGCTTCTGACAATGGACTTGTCTCTGTACTTGTATTATTAGATCTTAGTGCTGCATTTGACACCATTGATCATAATATTCTTTTACAGAGACTCGAGCATCAAATTGGCATTAAAGGAACCGCACTAAGCTGGTTTAGGTCCTATTTATCAGATCGTTCACAGTTTGTACATGTGAATGATGAATCTTCAATAAATACTACAGTTAGTCATGGAGTTCCACAAGGTTCTGTACTTGGACCAATACTATTTACTTTATATATGCTCCCTTTAGGCAATATTATTAGAAATCACTCCATTAACTTTCATTGTTATGCAGATGATACGCAGTTATATCTATCGATCAAACCCGATGAAATTAATCAATTATCTAAATTACAAACATGTCTTAAAGACATAAAATCCTGGATGAGCTGCAATTTTCTGCTGTTAAACTCAGAGAAAACCGAAATTCTTGTACTTGGCCCCAAAAACCTTAGAGACTCAATGTCTACATATATAGCTACTCTAGATGGCATTACATTGGCCTCTAGCACCACTGTCAGGAATCTTGGAGTTATCTTTGTTCAGGATCTGTCATTTAATTCCCACATAAAGCAGACCTCTAGGACTGCCTTTTTTCATTTACGTAATATTACAAAAATCAGACGCATCCTATCAAAGACAGATGCAGAAAAACGAATTCATGCATTTGTTACCTCAAGGCTGGATTACTGCAACTCTTTATTATCAAGTTGTCCTAATAAGTCCATTAAGACGCTCCAAATAATTCAAAACGCTGCAGCACGAGTACTGACAGGAACTAGGAAAAGAGATCACATCTCTCCTGTACTAGCTTCTCTGCATTGGCTCCCTGTAAAATTTTGAATAGAATTTAAAATCCTCCTCCTCACCTATAAAGCTCTTCATGGGCAGGCCCCTTCATATCTCAAAGAGCTCATAGTACCCTACTACCCCACTAGAACACTGCGTTCTCTGAATGCAGGGCTACTGGTGGTTCCTATAGTTTCTAAAAGTAGAACAGGAGCCAGAGCCTTCAGTTACCAAGCTCCTCTTCAGTGGAACCAGCTTCCAGTTGTGGTTCGGGAGGCAGACACCCTCTCCACATTTAAGAGTAGGCTTAAGACGTTCCTCTTTGATAAAGCTTATAGTTAGGGCTGGATCAGGTGAGTCCTGAACCATCCCTTAGTTATGCTGCTATAGGCCTAGACTATCGGGGGATTTCCCTTGGTGCACTGAGTCTCTCTCTCTCTCGCTCTCTCGCTCTCTCTCTCTCTCTCTCTCTCTCTCTGTGTGCACACATTCATGTCCCATTAATGCATGTTACTAACACTTCTTCCCTGGAGTTCTTGTGTTTTCTCGTCTCGCAGGTTCTCATGGATCCTGGCGGAGCCTCCATGGTCCTGCTTGACTGCCATTGCTAATATCAGTTACCAGTTATATATAGTTACTGTTGATGCTGCTCGCTGTCCCCCATCATTGGTGCTGTCTTCATCATCATGTTCATTAGTGTATTGATGTAGTCTCTCTCTCTCTCTCTCTCTCTCTCTCTCCCCCCCCCCCCCCCCCCCAACTGGTCAAGGCAGATGACCACCCACCTAGAGCCGAAGGGTCTGTCCAAGGTTTCTGCCTTTTAACAGGCAGTTTTTCCTTGCCCCCGTGCCAAGTGCTTGCTCATGGTGGTACTGTTGGGTCTCTGTAAATGTTATTAGGAGTTCGGTCTAGACCTGCTCCATTTGAAAAGTGCCCTGAGATAACTTCTGTTATGAATTGGCACTATACAAATACAATTGAATTGGGCGGCACTAAGCCCAGGATGCAGCAACAGTGACAGATGGCGGAAGGGGGAGGAGTATAAGGTATAAGCCCGCCCAGAGCCTGCCATTGGGTGACTACTACAGTCGCCCAATGGCAGGCTTGGGCGGGGTTATGCCAACAAACTACGTCTAGCCAGACTAAACGTGGCCGGAAATCGCCGATGTGCGCTTGGTCTCTCTCCAGCGTTGGTGCCAGTTGTGGCAGAGATCCACCAAAATGTGCCTCGGCAACCGATACAGACTGAGAAGCAATCGCGTCATCGCTCTCCGCCAAAAAGTGGGTGTGTGGTCTAAATACACGCTCCCTGCTCAATGCAGCCCCCACCAAATCCTCTAACAATGTGAAATCTGCCATTGTTGCACTCCCTACAGCTGTGTAGCTGTATTTTTATTTCCTGACATGACAATTAGTCACGTTAATTTCCGGGGGGTCAAAAGCCTTAACTGGTCATGTTTGCTATTTCTTTCTGGTGATTTTCCAATTCATTCTATGAGGGCCCTGGGCCCTCATTTCAAGTAAACAATTTCAAGTAGGCTAGTTGTGCTGCCTGAACACAACCAAGCAGTTTTGCTGCCTAAACCTAAACAAGTAGTTGTGCTGCCTAAAAATATCCAATAGTTGTGTTGCCTAAACCAAACCAAGTGGTTGTGCTGCCTAAACCAAACCAAGTAGTTGTGTTGCCTAAACCTAACCAAACTGCAACTGAAAACTGAAAAACCTTGAAAAAAATAAGTCAACTAAGTCTAAAGTAGCCTATTACGGGGTTCAGGACACAAATCCCGGTCTCCTGGGTGAAAGTCCTGTGTTTGACCCATCAGCCATCAACCACCACAACCTTCTCCCAACATGTACTGTCGCTCTTTATACCATGGCACCTGACTTCCTAGGCTTTCTGGTAGCAAGGAAAACTTCTCCCATTTGCACACAGCACAAAGACACCGTGGGAAATGGGAAAATAAATAAATACAAATGTGGCCTTTGGGAGTAAAACCCAGTTATATTACACCACAAGATGGTCTGACAACGCCACTCCCATTTATTTGACTGGATGAGAGACCCAGCTAATGTCTTAGAATAAAGGTACACCCCACGCTAGATATATTCAACTGAATGAAACAATTGGAGGCTGATGTAGCAAAAGCAATACAGACATTATTTATTTGTATTCTGGTCAAGTAGTTAAAATAGTTGCATGGCATAGGGACAACCCAGAAGAAATACACTACACACACATACATGGGTTCTCGTACAGAAAGATAATAAATTTCATTAATTCCTATTGGGCAGCACCACAGCGCTCAATGGTGACAGGACATCCACCTTTTTATTCACCATGAGCCCAAGGCTCCAAAGAGATTCAGCACCCCAACGACAGCAACCTGGATTTCACTGCATTAACCATAAAATGTACACACCAATTTTAAGTACATCACACAGGTGGTCACCTTAACACATTGAGAATTTAGCCCTGCCCACTAATTACAAGAACCCACGCAATGTCTTAGAATGGAGACCTAGTAAAGTGCATAGTGCTACTATGATCAGCTGTATAGAGAAACATACAAATTGCACTTGCCCACTGGCCCTTCTCCTTGTCCCCCCCTTGATATTGCACACTGCCCAAATACAACAATTTACCTCAATACAAGAAAGTAAATATGAATGAAGAATAAAAACATACACAATTTTTATACATGAGAAAACAGTGGCTGATGTCCAAACAAAGTAAACAAACTGAAAGACCTACAAAGACAGAAACACACTGATTTAGTTATCCACATATCACACGCCTCTTCATCGTACTGATAACAAACATTGAAAGAAGTTATAAACCTTCAAACACTCACGAGTGATGGAATTCCTTCACAAAAGGCTACTCGCCATGTGTGATCTGAAGCACGCAAACGGCAGAACGCACAGAAGCCAGTAGCCTACGCCCAAATAACTGAGCGCATGGGACCGGGTATGACGACGGGCTACACACAGAATCAGAATAAGTCTTTGCAAGGCCAAAGTCTAACAATTCATTAGATGATTTAGGATACCTACTTTGGTTAAGGCTAGGCCATCCACACCAGCACACGGCAGCAATTAAGCAAACGTCCTGTAACACCAGCACAGTCTATTGAGAAACATTAGATACTAATATTCCCAGCGCACAGAGCAGGGGATCATCTCATTGCTTTGTTGTTAATACGCACCTGGTCACGAGAGAGAGAGTCCTAACGGAGATCAAGATTCGTTCTGTTCACTTGCTCGTTCTACAAAATAGGCCATAATAAAATCACATCACTGCATACCTCAAGGCTCACATCAAAACCACACTTTAAAGGAAGGATACCTACCGGCATTAAACCCAAAGACGCTTCCGCGATTCATTTACCCATGACTGCACACACACCCATCAACACGCGGAACGCCAGCACACTGACTGCCTACGTTCATCTGTGATCTACAAAAACCAACGTATTTATCAATATCACAACACACAATAAAGTAGCTAATGTTGGCCTAGTACAACGGCGTGCCAAACAATTCCAACTCACCGCGGTTCCACTCCGCTCTGTTTCCCTGGCCAAGCAGCTGACTGACGACGCAAAGTCCCGCCCCCATGAACACCTCAGCATTTAAGCCCACGCTACCAGCTCCTGGGTCCTAAAGTCCCACAGGCTACACAAATAAAGACAAATGTAAATTAGACTTATTTTGTTTCCGTTTTGGTTTCCTTGTTTAATATATTTCCCTCAAAACAGGAAAACAAACATCAGTATAAAATGTTTGGTACAGAAAACTGCCTCATTAAAAGATGAGAGGATCTCATCCTCCCTGAGCTACTACCTTACCGTGGTGGAGGGGTTTGCGTGTCCCAATGACCCCCAGGAGCTCCGTTGTCGGGGGCTTTTATGCCCCTGGTAGGGTCACCCATGGCAAACAGGTCCGGGGGGAGGGGCCAGACAAAGGGTAACACAGAAGACCCCTTATGACGACGAAAATAATTGGTCTTACGTGTCCCTTGCCCGGACGTCGGTCACCGGGGCCTCCCCCTGGAGCCAGGCCTGGGGGTGGGGCGAGCGCCTGGTGGCCGGGCCTATACCCATGGGGCCCGGCCGGGCACAGCCCAAAGCGAAGACATGGGACCCCCTTCCCGCCGGCTCACCACCAGCAGGAGGGGCCAAAGGGGTCGGGTGCAGTGTAAGATGGGTGGCGGCCGAAGGCGGGGACCTTGGTGGTCCGATCCTCGGCTGCAGAAGCTAGCTCTAGGGATGTGAAACGTCACCTATCTGGTGGGGAAGGAGCCTGAGCTGGTGTGCGAGGTTGAGAAGTTCCGGCTAGATATAGTCGGCCTCACCTCGACGCATAGCAAGGGCTCTGGTCTTCTCGAGAGGGGTTGGACTCTCTTCCACTCTGGAGTTGCCACTGGTGAGAGGCGCCGGGCAGGGGTGGCAATACTTATTGCCCCCCAGCTTGGTGCCTGTATGTTGGAGTTCACCCCGGTAGACGAGAGGGTAGCCTCCCTCCGCCTTCGGGTGGGGGGATGGATCCTGACTGTTGTTTGTGCCTGTGGTCCAAACAGCAGTTCAGAGTATCCACCCTTTTTGGACTCCTTGGAGGGGGTGCTGGAAAGTGCTCCCTCTGGGGATTCCCTCGTTCTGCTGGGGGACTTCAACGCTCACGTTGGCAGCAACAGTGAGACCTGGAGGGGTGTGATTGGGAGGAACGGCCCCCCCGATCTGAACCCGAGTGGTGTTCAGTTATTGGACTTCTGTGCTCGTCACAGATTGTCCATAACGAAAACCATGTTCAAGCATAAGGGTGTCCATATGTGCACTTGGCACCAGGACACCCTAGGCCGCAGTTCGATGATCGACTTTGTAGTCGTGTTGTCGGACTTGCGGCCGCATGTCTTGGACACTCGGGCGAAGAGAGGGGCGGAGCTGTCAACTGATCACCACCTGGTGGTGAGTTGGCTGCGATGGTGGGGGAGGATGCCGGTCAGACCTGGCAGACCCAAACGTATTGTGAGGGTCTGCTGGGAACATTTGGCAGAGTCTCCTGTCAGAGAGAGCTTCAACTCCCACCTCCGGGAGAGCTTTGACCATGTACCGGGGGAGGCGGGGGACATTGAGTGGGCCATGTTCCGCGCCTCCATTGTTAAGGCGGCCGACCGGAGCTGTGGCCGCAAGGTGGTCGGTGCCTGCCGTGGCGGCAATTCCCGAACCTGCTGGTGGACACCGGCTGTGAAGGATGCCATCAAACTGAAGAAGGAGTCCTATAGGACCTTTTTGGCCTGTGAGACTCCGGAGGCAGCAGGCAGGTAACGGCAGGCCAAGCGGAGCGCAGCTGTGGTGGTTACTGAGGCAAAGACCCGGACATGGGAGGAGTTTGGTGAGGCCATGGAGAACAACTTCCGGACGGCTTCGAAGAGGTTCTGGACCACCATCCGGCGTCTCAGGAGGGAGAAGCAGTGCATCGTCAACACTGTGTATGGTGGAGACGGTGCGCTGCTGAGCTCGACTCGGGACGTTGTGGATCGGTGGAAGGAATACTTCGAAGACCTCCTCAATCCCACCGACACGCATTCCGGTAAGGAAGCAGGGCCTGGGGACTCGGGTGTGGGCTCTCCTATCTCTGGGGCTGAGGTCGCCGAGGTGGTCAGGAAGCTCCTCGGTGGCAGGGCCCCGGGAGTGGATGAGGTCCGCCCAGAGTTCCTTAAGGCCCTGGATTGCGTGGACATCGGGGGCAGTGCCTCTGGATTGGCAGACTGGGGTGGTGGTCCCTCTTTTTAAGAAGGGGGACCGGAGGGTGTGTTCCAACTATAAGGGGATCACACTCCTCAGCCTTCCTGGTAAGGTCTATTCAGGGGTGCTGGAGAGGAGGGTCCGTCAAATAGTCGAACCTCGGATTCAGGAGGAGCAATGTGGTTTTCGTCCAGGCCGTGGAACAGTGGACCAGCTCTACACCCTCTGCAGGATCCTTGAGGGTGCATGGGAGTTTGCCCAACCAGTCCACATGTGCTTTGTGGACTTGGAGAAGGCATTCGACCGTGTCCCTCGGGGAGTCCTTTGGGGGGTTCTCCGGGAGTACGGGGTATCGGACCCCCTGATACGGGCTGTTCGTTCCCTGTATGACCGGTGTCAGAGCTTGGTCCGCATTGCCGGTAATAAGTCGGACTTGTTTCCAGTGAGGGTTGAACTCCACCAGGGCTGCCCTTTGTCACCAATCCTGTTCATAATTTTTATGGACAGGATTTCTAGGCACAGCCAGGGCGTTGAGGGGGTCCGGTTTGGTGACCTCAGGATTGGGTCTCTGCTTTTTGTGGATGATGTGGTCCTGTTGGCTTCATTAGACCGTGACCTCCAACTCTCGCTGGACCGGTTCGCAGCCGAGTGTGAAGCGGCCGGGATGAGAATCAGCACCTCCAAATCTGAGTCCATGGTCCTCAACCGGAAAAGGGGTGGAGTGCACTCTCCGGGTCGGGGATGAGATCCTGCCCCAAGTGGAGGAGTTCAAGTACCTTGGGGTCTTGTTCACGAGTGAGGGGAGGATTCTGCGTCTGCAGTAATGCAGACTCTGCACGGATCCGTCGTGGTGAAGAGGGAGCTGAGCCGAAAGGCAAAGCTCTCGATTTACCAGTCGATCTACATTCCTGCCCTCACCTATGGTCATGAGCTTTGGGTAGTGACTGAAAGAACAAGATCGCGGGTGCAAGCGGCCGAAATGAGCTTCCTCCGCAGGGTGGCTGGGCTCTCCCTTAGAGATAAGGTGAGAAGCTCGGTCATCCGGGAGGAGCTCAGAGTAGACCCGCTACTCCTCCGCGTTGAGAGGAGCCAGATGAGGTGGCTTGGGCATCTAGTTAGGATGCCTCCCAGACGCCTCCCTGGTGAGGTGTTCAGGGCACATCCCGCTGGTAGGAGACCCCGGGGAAGACCCAGGACACGCTGGAGAGACTATGTTTCTCGGCTGGCCTGGGAACGCCTCAGGATCCCCCAGGAAGAGCTGGACGAAGTGGCTGGGGAAAGGGAAGTCTGGGCTTCCCTGCTTAGGCTGCTGCCCCCGCGACCCGAGCCCGGATAAGCGGCAGAAGATGGATGGATGGATGGATGGATGGAAGGATCTGCATGGAGCAGCTGCACAGCCAGGGAGCAGGATAACCACAGCATCACTACAGGAGACATGTCGGAGGGGGAAGAGGGATTTTAATTCAAAAGCTCAACTCATACATCAATAAGCTGCTGGAGCATTACACATACAACATTTAGACATGTATAGCACCATTTCCTCCTGACTCATAGTATGCATTTACCTGGGCCGGGACCTGTTTTTTATTTCAATCTGTGCAGCAGTTGCTTCTGCAAGCATTACAAGGCTAACGATACATAGGCTAGATTATTTAGTTTTTTTGTAGTGGGCAAGATGGGGAAAATCACTATATATGGCTCTCAAGCTATATGCTGTATATTTACATAAACACAGTCACAGTCTTCCTCATGAGTTGGCGCCTCTGCCAAATGTGCATTTAGAGGGAAAAACATACAATAGCGAGATCTGTGCGCGGCCATGACCGGATGTAATCCTTGAATGCAGGTGTGGCAATAGGTGAGACAAGCGCCCCCCGCCAGCCAATCAGACGCCTGCAGTTATTAGCGGCAGATGATATAGACTGGTTTCTTGTTTACAAACATGGTTGGATGCACAGGCAGCCAGGGGGCAATAAGCCGTTTTGTTACCATAAGCTACTGTGGTCACATTAGCGACTACATAATTGTATAAATGGCATTGTATTGAATTATTCCTTGTAAAGCCTGATAATCAGGGCTGTAGTGGAGGCTAAACGCACGTAAACGGCGTTTACGCACCTCCTACATTTCTGAAATAGCGTTTACGCACCTCTAAATAGAGTTTACGCACCTCTGAATAGAGTTTACACAACTTTAAAATTTGCTAGAGTAAAGAGTTATTGTTTTACCAGCGCAAGCCGTAGTATATTCAAAATTGCGCTGCATTATCGGTATTTACGGTATCTGGGACACGGTATCTGTGACCAATCACACCGTCCCGTGCGGCAGCGAGGCACGCGACAGAGCCGTAGAATGGGGCTTGCTAGCTCTCAGCTCTTGCTAGGTAGCTATCTGTCAAAGCACAAGGCTGACTAGCGTGTCTGGAATCCTATCACATGGATATACGGCGATTTCTAAAATGTCAAAAAAGCAAGCCTCCTGCCGATGCCAGCAAGAGATCTCGACCACATAGTGAGCACAAAAAAACTAAACAAGTAAAGTTAGAATCACTCAGATTAGTTACACACTTTAAAATAAAAAATGTAATCGAATTGTACGGAAGCGTATTGCTGCCACGCCAGAAAAAGAAAAACGGATCAGTATCACGTTATAACGTGAAATGTTTATTGTTATAACAACACTTGGCCTTTTACAATGAACTGGCATCACCATGGCAACACTGGCATCACCATAGCCCACCATGGCCCAAAACACAGATACCCCACTGTTGATATTCCTATGGTGATGCCAGTGTTGCCATGGTGATTCTGAGATTTGTTTCTAAACACATTACACATGCTAGAATGTAACTGCTGAAAACATGTGAAAAGATTTTCTGTTTTTCACCATTTTTGTGTTCAGGATTTTCTGGGCGCGGTTTAACGCACCGGAGTCCCCCTTAGCATTGCCCCGCCCCTAACAACCAGAGCATGTTAGCGTAACTGGTCCTCTGACAAATCGAATTCTGGCTCTGGTGGCTCAAACATGTATGGCTGCACAGGTCCAATAACACTGCTAGGAAGGAGTAGCAAGAAATATCAACAAATGATAATCAAATACACAGTCCAAATCTCAGCAATTACTAGTTGTGCTTATCTTTTCTTTTTTAATGTCCACAATAGTTTCCACTAAATTACACATATCAAAAATGAGTTTTAATCTGCATTACAGTCCATATGCATTACATCCACACCAGAGGTCGACTGGTCACAGTTTTTGACCTGCTTTTTCCTATTATTACTTCTAAACAGCGATTTGAATGTTATATCCATTGAGGAAAGGCTGAAACATGACGTATCCAGTTGAATTGCGTTTTAGTAAGGCTATTCACCAGACGATGGCTCCATAGAGGAGTGCTGCTGCTCCCCGACGGTTACGCTTCGAAGCCCCGTACCTGGGCAGGTATACACCACTAGACACACGGGAGTCATACCGGTGATCACGTCTTTCGTTCACCATGTCACATTGCTAATTCAGAGTGTGAATAGCTGTATATCTTTCTTAAAAAAAAACTATTTTCAAACTGCATAAGCTGCTATTGAGATGTGTGATTATTTTTAATACACCACCACAGCAGTGTTATGCTGCTATACATTTCACTTTCAGTTTTGATGTCGGGACGTCCTTGGTGGGCGGACAAACTTAAACGTGTGGGGAACTCCGCCCACCCGTCCAGCTGCTAAACGTTGGTGAACGAACCTATTTTATACAGCCTCTCAACAACGTTTGACTGCACAACGGTGAAGGCTTTTGACTATTTAATGATATATCCTGCTCCAAAACTTTGCCAACATACATAGCAACATAATATATAATGTATTTGTAAGATGTCAGAAAAGTGACAACAAAGCGATTTTCATTAATAATTTGCTTGAAGAGTACCTGGTCACTCGAGTACATATTTGCATCCCTAAGAAGGAGCATCCATTGTTCAGGTCGTATTACACACTTGAGAGAGGCTTGTAACAGTTCGGGGTTGAGGCAGCTCAGAGAGGGTAGAAAACACTGGTACTGGGGTTTCCACAATGCTCATCCTTTATTGTTATTAAATCAACCTTACCAAGCCCGGTTGTATAATAATACTTCTTATTTTTTTCATGATTTTGAAACCTAATTTTATAAATAAATTGTAAATAAATTACAGAATTTGCCCTCTTGTAATTCTAAGAAATGTTAGAAGGCTAGCTATCTACAGTAACGTTGCCCAGAAACCGTCTATAGTTATAACAATAAAATCGAAAAACAAGTTGTTTTCTGGTTTTGGTTTCATTTCTATTCCAATTGCCGATTTTAAGACACAAACCATAAAAAGCATGTGGATTATCCTTTTGGTTTAAATTCACACGAAAAACTAAATAATACATTGTATATTTGTTTATCCTATTATCAACCAAGTTGAACATAGCTTTGGATGGAGGGTACACGGACCCTTGAACAGTCTTCGTAAAAGCAAAACTGGAAATAAAACAAGATTACTTTAAACTTATGACACTGTTCCTCTGGTATGCATTATAAAATATACACATACATTATCATGGTCAATCCGACATGAAAAGCCACACCAACTCCCACCGCAACATTTTCTGTGAAATATATAACATTGGCTAACGAAGAACAGCACTTATAAACAAATGGATCATCTCAACATTCTTTTAAAGCAACCATGGATGAGCAAATTTTAGATATAAACTGATTTATAAGAGATGATGTTGTTTTCCGCTTCCTATCTTCGTAGAAGCAAAACAGTGTGGCCCCTATGGTGGCCACAACCAGACAAAAAAGCACAACAAATAGTGGTAACTGCTAGGAGATCGCTCTCTGGTGGCCAATAAGTATAGTTTCTTACATCCACCCTCTCTTTGCTTGATGGCTTCTCAGCCATTTGATTAACAACATACAGTAGTAACTCCTAACTAGGTACACCATTTTTGTAGTGTGCTGTGTGTGTTACAGTTAATGCTGGAAAGCAGTGTTCCTCTTTGCTTTAGCCTTCAGCCAGCCAGAGCATCCGCCCTACTCACACTTTCCTTACATTCATCAATAGCACCATCCCCCATTGTGTTTGATACACTACCTGAGGTGCTGGCCTCCTTGTCTAACTCCTCCCCTTGGCTTGTCCCCTTATTGGGCCCCATGGGGAAGAACATGCACCGAGTAAGAAGGTTCTGGTGCACTACTCTTTCTCTCTCCCGTCTTCAGCGAAGCACATACACTGGGATACCAGGCTGTTTCTTCAACATAACGCAGGGATGTGGTTCTCATCTGTCCCATAACTTCTGCTTTCCTTCCACATGACATACCTTCATTAGGACCCTGTCCCCTGGCTTAAACACACAAGCCTTGGATTTATGGTCATAGTGTTTCTTCTGCTTTTCCTTCGCATGTCTGGACATCTAGTTTGCCTGGGCATAAGCATATCTCAGACAGTCCTGAAGACCTTGGACATATTCACTGTACTCAAATGGTTCCCTGCTCTCTGATAGTCCAAAGATATCGGTCAACAGGAAGTCTGGGGTATCTGCCATACATTAGGAAGTATGGAGTGTATCCAGTTGAGTCATGTGGTGTTGTTGTGCTGCATACTCAGCAGGGGTTCAGATGTGGGTCCAGCGTACCCAGCATGTCCATCAGTGTTCTGTTGAAACTTTCTGTGGTTCCATTGCCTTGAGGATAAGGACTTGTATGGGTTTTGGTCATTCCGGTGATTTTGCACAGCTCCTTGACCACTGCACTCTCAAAGTTGGGCCCCTGATCTGCATAAAGTTTGACAGAGAACCTGAAGCAGCACAACACGTTATTCCAGAGCATCCTTGCGACTGCACATGCCTTCTGGTCTTTAGTAGGATATGCCTGTGCAAAGCGAGAGAAGTGGTCAGTTACTACCAGCACGTTTTCAATCCCACCATTTTGGACTTCTCCAGTCCAAGAAAGTCTATGCACACAAGCTCCATGGGGCCACTAGTGTTGATGCTGACATCCCTGAGATCTGCACTGGGAGTCTTCCTGAGGCAGGACCTCTCACACTGTTCACACCATGTCTTGATGTCAACAAACCAATCTTTTATCAGTTGAAATGTACACTCAAACCCAAAATGTCCAGAGTCATCATGAAGTAACGGGTATGGAGTGAACCCAATAGCAGCACAAATGAACCAGGTTATAGTCTTAGAACAGTCTTTATTCAGCATGGTTAAAGCAGGTACACAGCAAACCAGAGGATGTCAACAGAGAACTGGATGCAGGGGAGTATGGCAGGGAGGGCGTGGGACTCGTGAGAAGGGAATTGTCCAAAAGTTCTGAACAGGCTCAACGAGTGTGGTGGGGGGGAAATAGTGCAAACTCACTGCTGACGGAGGTCTTGCTGGAAGGTGGTTCCAAGGAGGGCAGGGTGTGGATCCGGACCTTGAGACGGAGTCGGGGGTGCTGACAAGGTGGGTCTTTTGGTGGAGCAGGAACAGGCTGAGTGCCAACCAGCCACAGGCAGACGAGGAACAGAAAACAGGCAGGCTATGCTCGTAGTCGGGGACAGAAGGCTGGTGGATTTACCGGGGCGGAGACAAGTCGGGTCGATACCAGGTAAGCAGTCCAGGAACAAATACTGGAGAGTCAGGCATGAGAGCGAAGACAATCTGGCAAAGAGTGAGTGGACCACAGGAGTATATACTGGGTTAATTGGGAATGAGCTGCAGCTGAGAGTCCAGGTGTACAGAGTTGGCTGATGAGGTGGGTGTGGCTGATTAGCAGGAGTGGAGCAGGGGTATTAGTCTAGTCGTAATCCCCATAGGCCCAATAGTAAACCCAGAAATGTCGAGTACCCTAAAGTTTTATTGCAGAAATGTCATCTATAGGCCTAGTGGATGGAATTCAACTTGGTTGCCTAAAGTTGCACTTTGGGCAATTTGCATAATTAGCATAAATAGGCAATTAAGGCGAGACAGTACAGGTGAATAGGGTAAAAAATTTAAATAATAGATATCACCATGAAACTTTCTCAGTTGGTTACTTATGTTAAGATGAGAAAAAAATGTATTGCATGTTTTTTTATATTTTAATGTTTCCATATGCAAATGAGGCCCTATCTCATTAAAAATGCTCCAATGTCTCTCTGCACGAAGGAAATTAAGTGTGATGAATGTGGGACGGATCAGGCAGTCCACCCAAAGCCTGCCTGTAGGGTGTTCACGTGCCTTGTCTAGATATTCTGTGATAGCAGCATCAGTCTGTGGAGTACAGCCATAAGCATACGACATGCACGCAGTGCATTTGTCCAGGATTTTCCATTGAGAATGTTGGCGATGCCACCAAATGCCACGGCAAGCAGTTGTTCCATGCCAGAACCCTTCATCAAGAATCCAATGCAGCCAAGGAATGACATCAGAGTGTGCATCATTCCAGGATGGATGGTGACAGACTTCCATCATATTGGGTCACTCCATTGGATTAGATACGCCACAATGTAGAGCTGCAGGTCCACTGTGATGTGTGCTTACTTCAAGCTCTTCAGTGATCTCTCAAGGTAGACTAGGGTTGTGAGCACGGTATGCAGGTGTGAAGGTGGAGATAATTCTGTTGGTGTACTGCACTTGGAAGGCCAATGTTCAATCAACAGTGCAGATGGAGAAGTGGAATGGCACCATCCTGGATATAAATGCCACTGTCAGAGAATTGGGTGACAGATGTCAAGGTCTCCTGGGGATGCATGCGCTGTCGGGATGTGACACTGCCTTCTATCCCTGTGGGAAGGGCAAGACATCTGTGCCGAAAGTACTCCTAGGAAATACCATTCCTGGTCTCAATACAGTGCTTGGGGAACCTGATGCCACTCATAGTGACCTAAAAGATACTGGGACCGAGTTCTTTGTCGCACTGTATGGGCAGAAGAAGGCCAAGTCGATGAACAACACTCGCTACAAGATCTACAGTCACAGCAAAAAGCCTCCTAAACTTAAAAATCTTCCTCCAACTGATGCCAACCAGATGCTGCACATACTGCGTGCTCATCTTCAGGTCATGTTGTGGAAGGCTGCAGGTCAGAGAGAGCCTCCTGCAGAGGCCAGAGACATCACAAAGTTTGGGTGGGAGGTTGCTAATGAAGGGGCTGTCATGCCCGCGCTTGCCATCCAGGCAGTCGCTCCAGTAAATCTACTTGATGTCACCAGCTGTAGCTGCAGCACATTGAAAGCCTGCAGGAAAGGAAACTGCAGCTGCCATGCTGCAAGTCTCAGTTGCACTGACTACTGCAAGTGTGAAGGGGGTGAGGTCCGCTGCTGCAACCCATTCACAATACATACAAATAAAGACCAAGAAGATGATGAGACTGAAGGGAATGAGGAGAGAAATGATGAAGATGGTGAAGGCTATTGTGTGGGATTGTGTGGTTGTTGTTAAATATGTGTGTGCGTGTGCATACTATATATAGTTATTTTACAGCTTGTGTGTGTGTGTACGCATGCTGTTTGCAGTTCTTGTATATAGTTATTGTGCGTGTCTGTGTGCATGCTGTATAAAGTTCTGTCTTTTGCTGTATATAGTTCTTGTGGGTTTGTGTGTATGTGCATGTTGTATATAGTTATTGTATATAGTTTATTGTGCATTTGTGTACGTGTGCATGCTGGATATAGTTATTTTGCATATTGTATATAGTTCTTGTATATAGTTCTTGTGGGTTTGTGTGTGAGTGCATGCTGATATAGTTATTTTGCATGGAGCACTTAATTTCTTAATCCGTCTGTCCATAGGTCAATACTGCCTCCTGACCAGGTTCCTTAAAGGTTTTCACCAACTCAGACCTCAAGTATACGTGTTTACCCTTGGAAAAAATATTTTGAGCATGACTTTATTAAACGATCTGATTTAGTCTGTATGCAAATTAGCACATATTTGATGAGATATTGCCTAATTTGCATATTTAAACATTAAAATACAAAAAACATGCAATACATTTTTTTCTCATCTTGACTTGAAGTAATCAACTGAGAAAGTTTCATGGTGGTATCTATTATTACATTTTTTTTACCCTATTCACCTGTGGTGTCTTGACTTTATTGGTTTATTATGCTAATTATGCAAATTGCCCAAAGTGCAACTTTTGGCAACCAAGTTAAATTCCATCCATTAGGCCTATAGATGACATTTCTGCAATAAAACTTTAGGGTACTCAACATTTCTGGGTTCAAGAAATTACGACTAGACTATATGGTGAATGGAAATTTACCAGCAGCAGGAGGCTAACAGCAGGTTTGTGACACAGAGCTTTTCAGGCAATACCAACTGCTCGATGTCTCCCTTCTGACCATCCTGTACTCTACAGTACATAATACCTCTTTCACCACCAACTTCTTCCATTCTTTTAGGAGAAGCTGCATGTGGTCCCTTTTTCCTCTTTCCTCTCCTCGGCTTGATGCCCACCGTTCTGTGGTGCAGGACTGAGCCAATCACTGCATAATTTTTCTGTGCTGTCCTAATGTCCTGTTTTGTCATGGCAGGCAGAGACCTGGCCCAATATTGCTATATGGCTCACCCTGCTGTTCAGCTTTGCTGGAGAGTCGTTGCTCTGTGTCCCCCTGTGCTGATGTCCACTTGCCCTTCCAAGTGCTCACTCGCTGGGGACATGTGTTCAGCACCAGTGTAACATCACGGGTGGACATTCTTGACAGTGCATCAACATTGCCATTGCACTTCCCTTGGCAGTATTGGATATCAACATCCAGCATAGAAAGCGGTGACACCCATTGCTAGCCAGTGGTGCAACTCGCATCTCAAAATGTCTGGCAGACATCCGCACCTGGACGTCTGCGCACCACCTGAAGCTCAACCTCAACAAGACTGAGCTCCTCTTCTTGCCGGGGAAGGCCTGCCCTCAAATGGACCTACTGGTAACTGTTGAGGATGCTGTGATGGGTCCTTCACCAACTGCGAGGAACCTCAGCATCATACTGGATGACCAACTGCGCTGCACAGCCAACATCACCATGGTGACCTGATTCTGCAGATTTGCTCTCTACAACATCCACCGGATCCGACCCTTCCTCACGAGGGAAGCAGCACAGCTCTTGGTCCAAGCACTCATCATCTCCTGCCTCGACTACTGCACCTCACTCCTGGCTGGACTCCCTGCCTCCGCGATCAAGCCTTTGCAGCGCATCCAGAACGCAGCAGCACGACTCGTGTTCAACCTGCCGAAGTTCTCCTACGTGACCCCTCTCTTTCGTGACCTCCACTGGCTCCCTGTAGCAGCTCGCATCAGATTTAAAACGATGGTACTGACCTACAAGGCTGTCAACAGAACCGCCCCGACCTACCTCAAACTCCCCCTAGTCAGACCCCACGCCCCGGCTAGAGCTCTCTGTGCAACTACCTTGGCTAGCCAGCTGGTACCGCCATCCCTGAGAGCAAGCAAACGTTGCACAGCTAAGTCACAACTCTTCTCTGTCTTGGCACCGCTATGGTGGAAAGACCTCCCTGCTGATGTGAGGACTGCAGAGTCAGTCACCTGCTTCCGCAAGAGAATCAAGACCCACCTGTTCAGAGTTTACCTGGACCCCGCTTAGCATCCTTCCTCTACTACCCCTCCCCCTCCCACTAATAAAAATATACTAAGATATACTAAGAAAATACTAAGCGATGCCGCTCCGCAGCACCTGCTCTGGAACCAATCTTATTGATCAGCGTTGGACTCTTTCCTACACTGAAGTAAGGCAGGGGGAGAGGCGCCAAGCTGGGGTTGGGATACTTAGCAGTTGAAGTTCGTCCCAGTGAATGAGAGGGAGGCTTCAATGCGACTTCAGGTCGCAGGGAGGAGTACTCCAACAGCAGTTCAGAGTACACCACTTCAACCCCCATGTGGGCAATGATGGAGAAACCTGGAGGGGCTTGATCAGGGGGACAGGGCCTGCCCGATCTGAACCCTAGCAGTAGTTTGTTATTGGGCTAGCCATGGAATGTCCATAACAAACACCATGTTCAAACACAGAGTGGCGCATAAGTGTACTTGGTACCAGAGCTTGGATCAAGAGCTGTGCTGCTTCCCTCGTGGGGAAGGGCTGGATCCTGCGGATGTTGTAAAGAGCAAATCTCCAGGATTGGGCCACCGCGGTGATGTTGGCCGTGCAGCATAGCTGATTGTTCAGTATCACGCCGAGGTTGGACTGAGCAAGGTTTGGACAAGGAGCCATTCCGTGTGACCTGGTAAGTGCGTCAGGTAGGATGTGAACCAGGATAGCGCAGAGTCAGCGATGCCAAGTTCAGTGAGAGTGGTGAGGAGGATCTGGTGGTTCACGGTGTCGAACAGCGCAGACATCGGAATGGGAACCGATGAGAGGGACAAGGCGCTGGTGGCACAGAGGGACTCCGTCACTGCGAGGAGGGCCATCCCAGTTGAGTGTGCAGTCTTGAAGCCTGATTGATGGGGGTCAAGCAGGTTGTTTTGTGAGAGCTAGGACAGTTGGTTAGAGATGGCATGTTCCAGAGTTTTAGAAAGGAATGAAAGAAGAGATACCGGTCTGTAGTTCTGGATGTGAGTGGTGTCAAGGGTATGAATCTTAAGGAACGGCTTGCCTCTAGCAGTCTTCAAGGATGCTGGAAAGAGGCCTGTAGTGAGGTAGGAGTTGATGAGGGTGGTGAGGAACGGCAGGATGACACTCGAGGCGGCTTGGAGAAGGGAGGAGGGGATCGGGTCAAGGGGGCAGGTGGTGGTGTGGTTAGACATAACTAGTCTGTGGACATCTTCAGAGGAGAGAGAGGTAAAGCCGGTAAGGCCAACAGAGGTGGGAGTAGGGGGAGGGAGGATAGCGGCAGGGGTAAAAGAGGAGCTGATGTCCTTCACCTTCTTAGTAAATTAGGTTACAAAGTCATCAGCTGTGAGGGAGAAGGGGAGGGGAGGGAGGGGTGAGGAGAGAAGAGAACATGGAAAACAGCCTCTAACCTGGGGTTAGATGAGTTGATCTTGGTCTGGTAGGAGGCAGATTTGGCTGCTGGCACAGTAGAAGTGAAGTCTGAGAGGAGGGGAAGGTAGTGAGAGAGATCATCAGCACAGTCTGATGATCATTTTCTCTCGGCTGCCCGTAAGTCTGTTCTACAAGCCCACAGAGATTCGGACAGCCTGGTCTGGAGGTGAATGGACAAAGGAAGTCCAAAGAGGAGGAGATGGAGGATAGCAGAGTGGAGGAGGCTTCCTCGGACAGTAGAGAGAATTGTTCTGGAGAGAAGTTCTGGTAGTGAGGAGAGAACAGTTGAGTAGAGGGAGAGAGAGATTTCAGTTTACGGTGGATGGTGACAGTGGGACACAGGGAGCGGGGACAGCAGGACCTTGTGAAGACCAGGTCAAGTTGGTTCCTGGCCCTGTGGGTAGGAGGAGAAGGGGAGAGTAAATGTAGATCTGGGGTGATCCAAGTCTCTGTAAGGGCCAGGAAGTGGAGAGTCTGGAGGGAAGTGTAGGCTGAGATGGAGTCTGCCTTCTTGACAGCCAAATGGCAGTTTACAAGTAAGCGCTATCCCGATCTAGATCTCCCTCTCACACATTCCATCTCTCTATTTGCCTCTTTCCCCATCTACCTTTTCTTACTCTATACATACCTCTCTCACTCTATCTCCCTCTCTCCCAGTTCTGTAATACATTGGAGAAACCTGGATATTGATTTGATAAAAACAATATCCAATATGTTTTATTCTAAAACAGCTTTCTGTTGTCCTACAAGTGGCATTGAGCTTTGTTGATGTTTTGGTCCTTCCACCTCTCCATTATCAGCATTAGGTAGGGACACAAAATAATGTACCAACAACCAATGTTAAAGGAGCTATAGATGATATTTAGCCACGAGAGCACCAGGTTCTCAGAACAAAACAATTTACCTTCTTAACTCCTCTCCCCTAACTTTGCGTTCGTGTTGTCTGCAAGTCGTTCGGATCAGAGCTGCATGTGAAGACCCAACAACACAAAGTTATCTTTGTGAATAATGTCAAGTGACAATGTAAGTACAGTAGGCAAGCAAGAGGATGTACATCTCACCATCTCAGAAAAGCCAGACCAATGTTGAATTTGGTCTTATCTTTCTCATTGTCGGAGGCCTTTTTAGCCAAAGAATGTGGTTTGTCCGGTGGAGGACTTTCAGGATGGTGGCCTTCAGCTGAACGCTTCGAAATAAACTCTGCCATCAAGCTGTTAACAACGCTGTGTGCGACGTCACTCTCTATTTAAACGTGGGGAGGGACAATGGGTTCACAGGGAGTGACTAACATGAACCCTCATGCACAGCGCGTGTGCTATCATGAATGTGCGGCCACCCCGGCTACCAAAACAAAGAAAAGGGAAGCTTGGATTTTAACACACACAGAGGGAGTGTGACTTTCTCTGGTCAGGACGCCATTACTCCACTATATCTTTATACAGTTAATAGTTGTTTGCTGCTATATTAATTAGGGGTGACCCCGAATAGTCGACTATTCGATGATTCGATCTAAGGAGCCTGATTCGACTGCCAATCTCATAGTCGAATCGTCGGCAAAACACAGGATCATTCCATTCAGGCTATAGGCGGTGCTGAATGTCTGATTTTATATATATAGTTTATTTCTCCCAATAAATCATGATATATAGCCTATTTTTGTATAAAAAAGCGGCGGCGATGCTGTGAAATAGGACAGTGGCGTGAAGTGTAGCGGGGCATCGCGTCGCTGCCGGCGCCGGTGTGGGGGTGTACATAGAAAATAATAGGGGCGGCTGTTTTGACGCGTGCTGTTTTGACGCGCGCCGTTCGGCGGCGGTCTGTTTTGGACACCGCCAATGTCGCAAATGAGAATATGGATCAATGAGCAAAAAAAAAGAAAAAAACATGATTCGACGATCAGTCGACTTTAGGCAAGACTTGACAAATCAGATTCGACTATGTAAATTCTTAGTCGGGGACACCCCTAATATTAATGTTCAAAATATTGTCTATAGCTCCTTTAAAGTGGAAGTAGACAACTTTTCCCAAACTAGCGTTTCCAAGTGGTATTATTTTTGCGCCGCTTTCGCAAAGACAAACCGGATTGCTTTCCGTTCCCTCAGAGCCTAGCAACCACAAACAACACAAGACGCGCATTTGTTTGGAAATCTCCGCAAATAAATGATCAACACTTTGAAAATAAGAAAGAAGCATGTTCACTGAAGAGGTAATTGAAGTGAAATTGTCCTAATTTTATATTAAATTTGGGACCAGGCAAAAGCGATTAGTAATACTGTAGTTTGAGTGGTAACACTTTAGATTAGGGGCCACATATTCACCATTAACTGAACTTGCTAAGATCGTAATTTATGTACAACAACTTCCTTACTTACTATCAATAAGCAGTAATTAGGAGGTTATTGAGGGAAAACTCTAATATTAAAGTTAATGGCCTAGTAGAATATGCATAAATAAGTTTATAATGACTAATAAAGAGCCAATGCGTGCTTATAAGCAACTAGTTAATGGTAAATATGTGGTCCCTAATCTAAAGTGTTACCGTTTGAGTATTGCTTCGCACAAACAAATACCGACAGCAGGGGTTGGCCTCAGGGTGGAGGGGGGAGTAGAAGAAAACAGAAGAAAACCGTGAGTTTATTCATTCATTTAGTCTATAATTGAGACATGAAAGCAGATACAAATTCTTTAGTATGTGTTGCGAACTGGGTTGGTAGCCTGACTGGATCGTCTGGCGACATGAGGTAAAACATAGCATATTGCTAAACATGACAGCACAGTTTTGACCCAACTATCTGTTAGCATTGAGATTCCTCCACATTTGCAACCTATACCACCTATTCTATGAGCTGAACATAAGAATCAGACAGGATTACACGGCATCCTGCAACAGGCCAGTATGGAAGGCTGGTTAGCCTATGATGGGTAAGATCCCACCATGAAACCCTGGGACAACCCAAGGCAGGCACAGTCACGATTACTTGGCCAAGTCACTGTGTGCGCTGACTCACTTGATCATAAAGTGACAAGAAGACAAGAAAAATGAAACCATCACAGGAAAAACCGTTTGGGTTGAGAGGTGGAAGAGAGAGAGGTGTTTATGTATCTGAATAAACTTGAATAAACCGCTTGTTGTTTGACGTCAGTTTGATGTGTCAGGGCCTTTAGAGAAGGTTCTAGGGACGTTTTTTTGTTTGCTGGGTTAGCACTCCACAACTCATCACCAGCGGCTTGTATGGCTAATTTGTTACAGAAAAGCAAAAACATATAGCTATATATAATCGTTACAAAGTAAGGAATACATTTACCAGCCATTTGGCATTTTCGGTTTTTCCTTTTTTCACCTTTGTGGTGAATAGTTTTCTCTCAGTTTGACCCATTTGAGTAACCGTACATGACGCAAACCATCGGCATTTTGTCTGCCTATGTCCGCATTTATGTCCGATTTGTCCGAAAACAAAACCACTTTAAGCATTGTTATCCATTCATTACCTCCCCAAATCGCACATATTAACATTACATAAATAAACGCCGAAAAACGGCATAAAAGACACCGGGGTAAAGTTAGTTTTAGTTTGGATATTGGATATTGGACATTCAAGGGAATTTAAGGGACCGTCGTAAAAAAATGCACCATAGGAGGGTCAATCTACGGTAATTACATTTTTGAAAAAATGTTTTGTTGATTTTTAATAAATATTTATATTACAAAATAATCGATAGCTTCCTGTATATAGGGCCTACTTATACAAAACAAGTGTGTTAGAAAGTATACTATAGGAGGGTCAATCTACGGCAATCCTCCGTTCGCTAAGCCACGCCCTCCTTGACTACTGTTGCTACGCCTGACAAGCTTTCGTACCCGGCATGTCAAAATCAATAGATTCCAATGATGTACGTTCCGGTATCCGAATTTCCTAGGGAGATTATTACCAATTTCTGGAATTCTGCAAACATTTCCGATAGAACGAGGCAGAAGGGACTTCAATATGCATTTGAAGGTTACATCCACGACATCTCAGGTAGGTTAGAAAACGATGCATTACAAATAGAGGCCAAATCCTATAGATCACAAGCGAAGACAGAGACGCCTCACCTTATTAGCATTAGCGCTAGCACTACCCCCGGAGGCGAAACAATCAAGGAGCAGCAATGTTCTTGCACAGCAGGGTAAGTGATTTTCTTTATATATGCTAATAATTATAAATCAAACCACGTATACTGTACATACGCGTTGTGGAATAGCTTGCACCGAGACGTCTGACCACTCATGCTCTTATTTTTTAGCGCGCCAGGCTACTGCTCACATGTAGTAGGTCTAGGCTATGCCTTGGACCTGGCTATTACAAAAGAAAGAGATGCAGAGCCGTGCACATCCTCTTGCACAAGCCTACCCCAGCAATGGCACAAGCCAAGGGGTAACAAGATCAGGGCTGTGCCCATTTCCACCGTAGTTGTGGCTAAAGCAATAGAAAATCGTAGGCGTAGGCCTATTGACTGTCGGTATAGGTCTACAGTAAGCAGGTGAGAACATTAGGGGTCTGAGGTTTCCAAGTAGCATGCACAACAGACTTCTGCACATGAAAGCCCTACCTTTGTATTGATAGGGTATTGTTTTTCAGGACCTCAGTTACAGACGAGAAACTTTCATTATTAAAAAGGCAGACAGGAACACCTATCAGCTACCTGGTGAACAGGCCCCCTATTGAGCTTACTGTAGGAGAAGAGAAATACTCACTAGGAAGTGGTCTAAGCCATCAGGTAAGCCATCAGGTAAATTAATGAGATGAGGCAGTGTATAAGTATATATTCTTTATTGCATGTATAAACCTAATCTCCGATGTACAGGATGTTGCAGGTTGGCACAAGTCAACATGACCTCTCAGCATGACTCCATAGCTGATCTCCACACACATACACCTTAATATTTGATGATGTGTGGCTGGAAGTTAGACAACATACTGACAACATACCATATTTGATTAATGTTACTGAGTCGGGTAATGGGGATTCTGCCTGAAACAATTTTAAACTTTTTAATCTTTGCAATAGCTCTTTCAACATGGAACCTGTGCTTGGCTATTTTTTTGGTCATATCAACATCTGCATGTGGCATCTGTCTGTTTGCTCTTGCAAACGGTGGAATGTTAAGTCTCAAGCCAATCTCCTCAACTTCCTTCTCTATTAGGAAACCCTTATCAACCATCAAACCATCTCCTACATTTAGATAGCCACACTGAACACACCCCTTCAAAATGTAAATGATGTTGCACCTATTGAAGATTTCTTTGTCTGATATGGATCCGGTGAAGAGGGCAGAAACATAAATGACTGCACCTCGTGGACCACATGCCACTAGAGACTTAAGGGTGTTTGTAGACTTGTAGGTGGAGTAAGTCTGACTCTGCAACACAAGTGATCTTGGTTTCTCAATCTTAAGTTCTGTGCCATCTAGAATGGCAAAGGTGTTAGGAAATTGTTCCTTAAATTTAGCTGGCATATGCTCCGAAATGATGTCCCTGTGTGGCCAAACAGACAATTTGCCTAAGCTGTCAAACATGTAGTCTACCCAGGAGTTTATCAAAGTGCTGACACTTGTAAACGAATCTGGAAGCGGAAGGCTAAATCTTTGTGGTCCAAATTTTGTCTCAATTTCATCAGTGTCAGTCAGGGGCGGACTGGGAACAAAAATCGGCCCGGGCAATTTTGTCTGGACTGGCCCTGGGGTTGCGCGATTGTTGACCGGGGGGGGGGGGGGGTGCTGCTGCGCGATTGTTGACGGGGGGGGGGGGGGGGGGGGGTGGTGCTGCTGCGCGTTTGTTGACGGGGGGGGGGGGGGGGGGGGTACTGCGCGATTGTTGAGGGGGGGGGGGGGCTGGACCGGCCCACATAAGACCTTGACCGGCCCAAATGCGCATCGGCCCACCGGGACACTAACATGTTTATATGCCAGCGGAATGTGTTTGTGGTGCATTTGGGTCAGATGGAATGGAAAAAAAATCACACAAGATGTTAAATTGGTCATAAATAAAACCTGTGCAGTACTGGAAATAATCAGGCACATGGCTTTTGTTTAAGCTCTCTGGGTTTAACTTATTGTACTGAAGTTGATTATGAAGATGGAGTTCCCGGTCCTTGGCCTCCAGCTTCACCCTCAGACTAATGATCTCCTCCTCGTGTGCAGTTAATGCATCCCGAAGAGTCCTCACTTCCTCTTGGTTGCCTAGATCACGTGCTTCTGAAAATGACAAAAACAAAGAGAAAGGAAAAATTGAATGCAATTAATTTATATTATTTTCTTCTGTTTTACAGCTTCCTCTCATTGACCCTCCAGGACCATTATCTGCAGACCAGCCATATAACTTTCCAGATTTCCCTCTGCCAGCACAGCCTTCAAATTATTGTCTTGTGCTGTCTGAAATAGACATGTGTAGTTTCCAGAAAATAGCAATTACACCATCCCAGTCTGTAGCCTTAGAAAGAGAGACCAGACAACAAGACACAAATAAAACCTGGCATCTTGCCCGGGCTCCCTGAATTACATCAAGTGTATTTAAGGCAATTTGTTCTAGGAGGGCCGACTTTGATGCCTTGGCTGTTAGGTTCAAGGACACTTCAAGTAAGCAAACCAAAGCAATGAGACGAGAGCTAGAGCTTGTGGCAGCGCAGCAGTATTCAGTCATAACAGGTAATCTGATTTCCCCTGTCGGCTTTGTAGTGAATCCCCATGCTCCACACCTCGGCACATCACCAGATAGGAGGGTCAAAGATGGTACAAGCTTTGGCCTTTTAGAAATAAAATGTCCATCAAAGAGCAGATGCCAAGAATGTCCCTATCTCCAAACACAGTCAGATGGTAGTTATAGGTTAAAGGAGATCCACGCATACTATTACCAGATAATAGGGCAGCTGGGACTTACAGGCATGCCTTGGTGTGACTTTTTTGTAATGTGTGCGGAAGACTACCTTTTGCAGCGGATACATTTTGATGTGGAAAAGTGGTGTGAGATGAAAGACAAACTAGATATGTTTTTCTTTAATTACTTTCTTCCTAGGTATACATAGTGGTTTAAACTTACCGGTGTCGTTGTCACTCTGTTGTGATGTGTGCTCCTCGGTGGAGATTGAGGTGTTTGTTTCTGGCTGGTCACACCTGATTCTGCAAACAATCAGTTGAACAAGGGTTTAGTTATGTATTATATTAGATACAGTACTAGTAGTGAACATGGTCAGTGGTGTGTGTGTGTGTGTGTGTGTGTGAGAGAGAAAGTTGTAATATGTATTATGTTGGGGTTATGATCCTGTATCGGTTTCTTTCAAGAACTTCATGAACCTTGTATACATTGTTGTGTAATAATTTAAATACCTAATAAAGACCATGGTTTTAAACAGATGTGACATAAGTGACTTGTGTGAACAGTGAACCTTTAAGTTTGCGTACCTTTTCTGTGGAGGTCTCCGGCAACCCCCCTGATGCTCACGACCTGACACCGGGTGGGCAGCAATAGGATTGGGGAACTTGGGGGTAGGCCGTCCATTAACGAAATGCTAAAATATATTGAACAGTATGTCAAAGCGAGTCTGGGTTAGTTGGGTTGGTTGAGTTAGGTTATATGTATGCATTCTGTGGGCGCTATTCTGCCTGGAATAGCGCCCACACTGGAGAAGTACATGTTTTGCAGTCTCTCTTTCTCCACACTCACATCTGCCATCTGGGTGTTTGCCAATCAGAGCCAGCCCACTCCTCAGCCCACAGTGTCCAAGCCTCAGTCTTGTGATTACTACATCATCTTTTCTTATGCACCTAAAAGTGCACCTATCTATATTTACATTTTCCTGTATTGAAAAGTACACCCTTCCCTTCCTTTCCTTCTCCCAAGATTTTTGCCACCTTTCTTTTAGAGCCCTGTTTATTTTTTCCATGTACTCGGGTGCCCCATATTGCAAATTAATTTGCACTGTTTCTTCCTTCATCGCCTTCTTTGCCTCCTCATCCGCCTCCTCGTTCCCTTTCACACCCACATGAGCCGGCACCCAGAGAAACCCCACCTCTCTCCCTGCCTTGTAAATTCTGAACACAGACTGTAGTATTTCCACAATTAAATTAGCAACAATTAAATTAGCAACACGATGCCTCCCTTTTCCACGGATGACTACTACAAACTTCTCCAGAAGATAGCAGTACTGGAGGCGAAAATTCTGCGACTCGAAGTCAACGTGGAGGTAAATGGTCAATATGGGAATGAAACCACTCTACCGATGACCCAAATCAGTGGAAAGGAGCAGGCTAACAGACAAATGCTTTGTGCAAAGCCAAAGCATAATTCATGTAAAGATAAATCGCCTCCCTCAGATATGGGAAGACGGTTAACAGGCAGAACCCAGCACCTGGAGACTTGTGATGATACTGAGTGGCCTGCACTGCTGTCACACAGGAGGGTCTCTTCAACCCCAGTACCAAGGAGAAAACAGCCGTGGAATGTGGCTAAAACAAAAAGTAAGAGCATACCGACCAAAGACACAGGGATTCTACTAGAGAACAGATTTGCTCCACTTTTACAAGACCCTGACTCCCCAAAAGAAAGGTCATCTTCCAGCACCGGAGAAAGGTATGAGGCTAAATCATATACTAAAAGGCTGCA
The DNA here is from genome assembly GCA_030340625.1 of Merluccius polli. Classification (NCBI taxonomy): domain Eukaryota; kingdom Metazoa; phylum Chordata; class Actinopteri; order Gadiformes; family Merlucciidae; genus Merluccius; species Merluccius polli. Next base: position 123,738 of record JAOPHQ010005728.1, on the reverse strand, counting down.
GAAAGAGCTAACCACTGGGCCTCAAACGCTGATAGTGGGTGACGGAGCTGTGAATAAGACAAAACACTTTTTCAGCAAAAACACTAAAGTACTTTGTTTTACCAATGATATGGTGTCTGATATCTCAGAGAACATTCTGGAAATCACTGCTGAGCATCCGACAGTGAAATCTCTCATCATTCACACAGGAGCACTTGATGTTGTCAAGCAACAATCAGAGGTATTGAAACGGGATTTTAATGATCTGCTGAACAAAGTTCGATGTCTGAATACTGAGGTGTTTATCAGTGGACCTCTACCAACAGTTCGGCGAGGAGACGAGAGATTCAGCAGGCTGTTGATGCTAAACAGATGGCTCAAAGAAACGTGTGCTGTTCAATCAGTGAACTTTATTGACAATTTCAAAAATTTTTGGGAACGCAGACACCTCTTTGAGGCAGATGGATTTTGCCTTAACAAGTCAGGAGTACAGCTGTTAAGCTACAACATTTTTGATTTTTTGCGTCAGTCACCAGCAGCCCCTGCCAAGGACAAGAGGCGAGACAATCCAAAACAACAGATAAGACAGCCTTCTGGAGAAAAACTGCTACCACCTGAGATAAGGAGTGACCATGAAGGACAGCACACCGAGAGAGAGGCTTTAACGTCATCATCCTTACCCCAACACGAGGAGTCTCCCCCAGCCCCAACAACCCAAAATGAGGAGTCTCCCCCAGCCTCAACAACCCAACAGGAGGAGTCTCCCCCAGCCCCAACAACCCAACAAGAGGAGTCTCCCCCAGCCCCAACAGCCCAACAAGTGGAGTCTCCCCCAGCCCCACCAGGAGACTCCCAACTTTCACCCACCGGGACCCCATCCAGCCTTTCATTCTCTCCACGCAGTCCGGATTCCCCATTCCCCCATTTTCTGGATTTCCAACTCACACCACGCCCAAATCCCATTTTTTCTCCCCTAAATCCCCCTCCTCGTCCAGCCCCACGTCACAGAGCCCCCCCCACCTCCTCTGACTCAGATAATCTGTGAGTCGGACTGATACGTGCCGGGTCCAGGCTGCAATACTGATACCAATAATGTTCTCCCCCAGGAAAAGTCAGGGCCCTATGGAGTTCAGATAGCCTTCTCAATCCCTGTGATGACAGGTAACAGAAGAATGGTTAAACTGGTGAGAAATAAAAAGGGTAAATCTGCCAATTTATTAAGTATAGCATGTCAACCTCGAAATATACCAGTGTCTCCTGCTATCTCCACAAGATTAGCTCTACTCAATATCAGATCACTAGTCAACAAATCACTGTTAGTTAATGACGTCATTATGACCTATGATCTAGATTTTTTACTTCTTAGTGAAACATGGCTGACTGAATGTAGCTGTTGTGCTATTCTCAATGAGGCAGCACCAACAAATTTCAGTTTTATGAACAAGTGTCGAACTGGTAAGAAAGGCAGGGGAGTTGCTGCCATCTTTAAATCTGTATTTCAGTGCAAGGAAATTACGTTAGGTGATTTTAGCTCTTTTGAATATCTCTGTTTTTTACTAAAAGGTGATCCAAAAGTCCTTTTTTTAATCATTTATAGACCTCCAAGATACTCAGGAAAATTCATTGATGAGTTTGCTGAACTGCTGTCAGTTATCTGCATTGATTACAACTTTTTTATCATAACAGGGGATTTTAACATTCACGTAGACAATAACATGGACAGTAATGCCAAAGAACTCTCTGCTCTACTTGACACTTTTGGCCTCTTGCAACATGTGAAAGGGCCCACACACTCGAGGCCACACTCTGGATCTGGTTATATCTAAAGGTGTTAACATTTCTTCTGTTGATGTTAAGGACTTGGCTCTTTCTGATCATTTCTATGTGTTCTTTGACTTACAGATCATTCCAAATATTCAGTTAACCTCTGTGTCTGTTAAGAGAAGGTACATAAATGAGAATACCAGTACAAGTTTATGGAGGCTATAGCTATGTCACCAACTGTGAGTGCAGAGTCAGTTGATGAACTCCTAGATCAATTTAACTGGAAAATGTCAAATGTCATGGATGCTGTTGCACCTATTAAAAATAAGACGACCTTGATCAGAAAGAAAACACCATGGAGGAACTGACAAACCCCCCTAAAAAGATATCTCCAGAACTCCTTTCCACGGCAAAATGCAATGAATTTGCTTGCTTTTTCAGTGAAAAAATCCAGTCCATAAGGTTAAATATTAACACAGATCAACAAAACAATAAAATAACGCAATCCCTAAGACCTCCCAGGAATAACTCAACTGCGATGTCAGAATTTAATACAGTTGACCAAAAAACCATAGAGGAAACAGTTCAGCATCTAAAACCATCAACATGCTGTCTTGACACAATGCCATCAGACTTTTTAAAAACTATTGTGAACTCTGTCCAAATAGATTTGCGACAAATACTAAATAGCTCACTTCAATCGGGCACGTTTCCTAAATCCCTAAAAGTAGCTGCCATTAAGCCACTCTTAAAAAAGAGATTGCTGGATACTTCCATGTTAACCAACTACAGACCTATCTCAAATCTTCCTTTTATAGCCAAGATCGTTGAGAAAGTGGTTTTTAATCAACTCAGCAATTTCTTGAATTCCAGTGGCCTTTTCGACAAATTTCAATCAGGCTTCCGACCTCACCACAGTACAGAAACAGCTCTTATTAGAGTGTTAAATGATATTAGGTTAAACACTGACTCAGGCAAGGTGTCAGTTCTGGTCCTGTTGGATCTCAGTGCTGCATTTGACACTGTGGATCACAGTATATTGTTGAACAGGTTGGAAACTTGGGCAGGACTCAGCGGAACAGTCCTAGAATGGTTCAGGTCCTACTTGGAAGAGCGGAGTTATTTTGTGACCATTGGAAGTTATGAATCCAATCGAATGGCTATGACATGTGGAGTTCCTCAGGGGTCAGTTCTTGGACCCCTTCTGTTCAGTCTATATATGCTGCCTTTGGGTCAAGTTCTGCAGAACTCTAATGTAGACTATCACAGTTATGCAGATGACACGCAGATATACATAGCACTGTCCTCAGATGACTACAGTCCAATACAGTCATTGGGCCCTATTTTGCACTCAGCGCAATTGACTTTGTACACTGGCGCTTGTGCAATTCCTATTTTGCACCCGACGCACATTGGAATTTTCCCTCGCAAGGCGCAAGTCCTTCACTTGGGGAATGAACTTGCGCTCCGGGGGCGGTTCAGCAGAAACAGGAGGCATGTCCCGGCGCAAACGTTCCCTGGTGCTATTCTGCAGTTTCACAAAACAAATGCGCCACAGACCAGGAAAAACCGAGTCTAAAGTCAGTGGCGCTTATTCAGACGCTATTTTAAGGGTGCATGCTTGGCCATAATCAGGGTGGGGATGCGCGATTGTTGACGGGGGGGGAGGGGGTGCGGTCCAAAACTCTGGACCGGCCCAAAAATAATAATACACAAAATACAAAATAAAATAAAAAAATAATTACGGCCGGCCGGCTCGGCCTGAAATCGTCCGGCCATTGGGGAAATCTCCCGAACCTCCCGATGGCCACCCGTCCCTGGCCGTAATGTAGTGTGTGTACAACGTGCATGCACTTTGCTTCTCTCATCTACAAGGAAGCAGTTCCCATTTTTGCAAACTATACATACAAGCAAAAATATTACCACATATGTGAAAAAATAGACATAAATCTAGCGTACACAGTTACCCAAAAATATTCTGGCTAATAGTAATGATGGATCAAATTAACCTGTTTGACCAATAGTCGCAAGACACATAGGTATATAAGGACACCAGGATGTAATCGAAAACACACAGAAACACGAAGCGGTGTAACTGAAAGAATATTCGGCATACTGAAAATGCGCTTCAGCTTATTTAACAGAAGAGCTGCATCATCTGTAAGCAGTGCTTGAAGTGGGCCGGTTATGATCGCGCCCCCCCCCCCCCCCCCCCCCCCCCCCCCCCCCCCCCCCCGTCGACAATCGCCCCCCCCCCGTCGTACGCAGTACCGGCACTTATTTTTTCCCACTTCAAGCACTGTCTATAAGCAAAGTAATCTCGGTCTAATGTTAGACCACATTGCAAATACATCACCATGCATTCAAAACCTCGTGACTCAGTGAGAGTGAGGCCAAAACATCGGAAAGTATGTCTTTGTGACATTTCTTTATTTACATTTTGTCAATGGAAAATGAAAAGCTGAAAAGATTTAAACAGAAGAACTAATTATTTTTCCCTCTGATGGGCATGCGCGCGCTACGGCGGGATTGGACACGTCTGGGTCCAGTAGTGGCAATGCGCGATGTGCTCGCCATGGAACAAGCGCGCCTGCATTTAAAGGGAATGTGAGCCGACGCTCTGATTGGTTTATTGCACGTTACGCCCAAACCACACCTATGACTAATGTAACTACTTCAGACCAACCCATTTTAGATTTGCGCTGGGCGCAAGCGTCATTTATCCCGCCGGCATAATAGCAACAGCGCCCAAGATCCGCCCACAAAGCCACTTGCGCTTTGCGTTTCATACTTGCGTTTCAGACCGGCAAAATAGGGCCCATTGTGTCACTGTTTAGAGCAAGTAACAAATTGGATGAACCAAAATTTCCTTCAATTAAATCAGGACAAAACTGAGGTAATTGTTTTTGGCAATAAAGAGAAGAGGATTGCCGTCAGTAAACATCTTGAGTCACTCTCTCTAAAAACTAGGGACCAAGTCAGAAACCTTGGCGTGCTGATAGACTCAGATTTGACCTTCAGCAGTCATATCAAATCCATCACCAAAACAGCCTTCTATCAGCTTAAGAACATATCCAGAGTGAAGGGTTTTATGTCTCAAACAGACCAGGAGAAGTTGATTCATGCTTTCATCTCCAGTAGACTCGACTGTAACGGTCTTCTGACTGGACTCCCACAAAAAAGCATTAAACAGCTGCCGCTCATTCAGAATGCTGCAGCTCGAGTTTTAACCAGAACAAAGAGATCAGAGCACATTACTCCAGTTCTAAAGTCTTTACACTGGCTCCCAGTCAGCTATAGAATAGACTTTAAAGTTCTGCTACTGGTCTACAAATCACTGAATGGTTTAGGTCCAGAATACATGAATGACATCTTAGTAGAATACAAACCCAGTAGGGCTCTGAGATCTACTGACTCAGGTCAGATAGTGAAACCCAGAGTTCAAACTAAACATGGTGAAGCAGCTTTTAGCTGTTATGCTGCACAAAACTGGAACAAACTACCAGCTGAACTGAAATCAGCCCCAACTGTGAACATTTTTAAATCCAGGTTAAAAACACTTCTCTTCTCCTGTGCTTATGATTGAGCTTGTTCAAAGCACTTTAAATTGTAAATTTTAATCGCACTATGTCCTTTTAAATCATGATTTTATGCTGCTCTTATAGTATTTTATTTCTTTCTATTCTTCTGTAGTTGTTTTTATTTTTTTTTATTTTTTAGTTATTTTATTTTAATTTTTATTTCAATTCTTATTGTTTTATGTAAAGCACATTGAGTTGCCATTGTGTATGAAATGCGCTATATAAATAAAGCTGCCTTGCCTTGCCTTAAATCTGGTCTGGACTTGGATTTTCCTTCTTTTATTGAAATTAAAGCTGCAGCTGAATCACTACATATTATTGAATACCCCTGTTTATTATCCTCCACCCATCGTAAGGCCCATAGGATTGCCACCATCTCTGCTGTGAATACTGACATGTGATCTGAGATTCTATATCCTATTCTGTACCCGATTTCAGGAATGCTAATACCCACTGCTACTTAGGATAGGATAGGATATATACTTTTTTGATCCCGTGAGGGAAATTAGTTTCTCTGCATTTAACCCAATTTAACCGAATTAGTGAACACACACAGCACACAGTGAACACACAGTGAGGTGAATCACACACTAACCCAGAGCAGTGAGCTGCCTGCCCAACCAGCGGCGCTTGGGGAGCAGTGAGGGGTTAGGTGCCTTGCTCAAGTGCACTTCAGCCGTGGACTGCTCGGGGATCGAACCGGCAACCCGGTTACAAGCCCGAAACCTTAACCAGTAGGCCACGGCTGCCACTTTACCACTCTCATGCTCCTTTGACCCATCAGTGTAAATGAGTAGGTGATCTCCCCATACTTGTTGCTGCCAGACTTCTATCTCTTTTACTACACCCTCTGACATCCTTGACTTGCTTATACTCATACACTTTAGGTCAACACTGGGATCTGGGATCAGCCATGACGAAGCAACTGAGCGACACACTGGAGGACAAACACTAACATCCCCAATACCAATTTCCTGTGCCAAAGATTTAAGATTTTCTGCAAAGTTAGTTTTAGTTTTAGTTGTTCTTATTCCCATAAACTCCCTATGATCTCTCAGTAGGTCTTTTGATGGTAACACTTCACTTTTTCCTTTGAGCTTCATTAGGTATTTCAAGCCAAGTTTATGTCTTCTTAGTTCTAGCGGCATCTCACCCATTTCTATTAGTAATGCTGCTATTGGAGTTGTACAAAATGCTCCACAGCACACTCTTAAGGCTTTTGCTTGGACTATATCTAATTTATTTAACACTGAAACAGCTGCTGATCCATAAACCATACATCCATAATCAATTGCTGATCTTATCATTGCTCTATAAATCATCATCATTGATTCTCTGTCAGCCCCCCAGTCTGAACCAGCCACACACCTAAGGACATTAATTATTTTCCCACACTTCAAAGCTACCATCTCAATATGCTTTTTCCCTGTCATTCTTTCGTCCAACCACATTCCTAGAAACTTAAAATACTTGACTTTCTCAAGATTGTTGTTGTACAATTGAATTGTCTGTGATGGCATCTTTTTCTTATTTCCAAACACCATACACTTAGTTTTATCTGTAGAAATGTTAAAACCCCAGTCATTGGCCCACTCAGTCACTTTCTCCAAAGCACCTTGCATTTGATTAAACAGGTAGGGGAGGTTCCTCCCTCGCTTCCAGATAGCCCCATCATCTGCGAATAATGATAAACCCTCATCCTCTCCCCACTCTACTAAACATGCCATTCACTATTATATTAAAGAGAACCGGACTTATCACGCTTCCTTGAGGGGTTCCATTCTCCACCTCAAACTCATCTGATAGTTAATTTCCAATCCTCACTTGAATTGACCGGTTACATAAAAAATTCTTGATCCAGTTAAACATTCTCCCTCTGATTCCAGCATCATATAGTGCAATTTGTAATCCTTCCTTCCAAAGCATGTCATATGCTTTTTCAATATCCAGAAAGACCGCTACTACTGCTTCCTTATTTGCCATAGCTTTCTTTATGTCCATGTCTAAACTTAAAACAGCATCCATTGTCGACCTTCCCTGCCTAAATCCACTCTGATGAGTCACAAAAAAACCCATCTTTCTCCAGCTTATCCACAAGTCTATCCGTTATCATACGTTCCATAATTTTGCACAAGACAGAAGTCAAGGCAATTGGTCTATAGGAACTAGGGCTATCTGCTAGCTTTCCAGGTTTTACAATTGGAATAATTACAGCATGTTTCCATTCTTTAGGCAGACACCCACCCTCCCACACATTATTAATTAGGGCAAGCATATACTCCCCCATAAGTTCTCCAGACTGTTTAAATAATTGATATCCCAATCCATCCCTACCTGGAGAGGTATTTTTTCCCTGATCGATTGCTTTTTGTAGCTCTCCTAATGAGAAGAACATATTGACATCATCATAATTATCACAGTTAATTTGCAGTTTATCCATGTGTTTTCCCAATATTTCACATCGCCTACTTCTATTTACATCACTTACATTGTTAGAGCTATGTACTTTATGGAATTGCTTAGCTAACATATTTGCTTTTTCTTTGTTATTCATAGCTAAAATTCCATCACAGTGAAGGACAGGGACCGATGTCTGCTGAAAAACCCCTGTCATTCTATGAACAAGACTCCAAATCTTTTTTATGGGCGTATCCGGTCCTAATTTACAACAAAAAAGTCTCCAACTTTGTTTCTTTGCCTCCTTGATGACACGTCTAGCCTTAGCTCTAAGTCTCTTATACTCAATAGCATAGCTGTCTAATAGATGTTTCCTCAACTTTTTATAGGCCCTATTTCTAGCTCGGACTGCATCGTTACATTCTTCGGTCCACCATGGTACCATTGATCCTCTTATAGGAACTTTTTTCTTAGGAATATTCTGTACTCCAGCTGACCAGATTACCTTAGTTAAAGAATTATTCCACTCATCTATCCCTTTCTCACTATCTATTAATGATAAACCCATATTTACATCCTCCTCAAACTTGATCCAATTAGCCCTTTTATAATTAAGCCTCAAGGACTGATTGACTGGTTCCTCAATTAAACATCTACCAAATTTGCAAATGATTGGTACATGATCGCTTCCCACTGTATACAGATCCATTGTCTCCCACCTACTAATTAATGCCAACTCTGCTGATACAATTGTAATATCTATGGAGGAAAACCCTGTCCGACTTGTTCTGAACCATGTAGGTCGACCATCCTTTAACACAACTAGCTGGTTTTTGTCTATAAACTCTTCTACAATTTTCCCATTCCTATTTCTCTTCTTACTTCCCCACAGCTCATTATGAGCATTAAAATCCCCAACCCACACCATTGGTTCACTAATCTTATCCACAATTTCCTGAAAATGATTATCCTCTAACTTGATGCAGGGGTTATACAAATTGACAATGGTGATTTTCCCTCTGTCAGTCCATACTTCTGTGGTAACACATTCCAACACTGTATTCATTTCTATTCTTCTATACTGAATTCCATTTCTAATGAAAATTGCACACCCCCCTCCTGCTGTATTCTCTCGATCTTTCCTTTCACATTTATATCCCGGTATTCTAAAATCAAGTCTTGGTTTTAACCAAGTTTCCTCAATGCATATTATTTCTGGTTTTTCTTCAAGCCCGTCTAACATGTGTTTAAACTAGGGATGTCCGATATTATCGGCCCACCGATATTATCGGCCGATATTGGCATAAAAAATCAATATCGGAAAATATCGGTATCGGTTTTTTAACCGATACCGAAATCGATTTTGAAATAATTTCAGACATCTGTTATGTTTCAAGTGAGGACGTGGTTTGATGACATCATCAAACGCGCCGCGCCGTCTCAATAACAAGCCTGGGCATGTGCGGCCGTGTAGCGGGACGCTAGTTGTAGCTGTAGTTATGTCGGTGGTTTGGAATTATTTCAAAGTTTCTACGTTGAATAGTAAAATAGGGGTCAGCGCAACATACTAACGCATTCTGCGAAACAGTCCCATCACAACCGGTTCAGGTCCGCTGTACCGCGCTCACATTATTTTATTTATTAATCCGCACTTCCAGACCGTCACCAGGGCTTCAGAGTAATGTGTCCGAGGAGAGTAGCCCTCTCCCGGACACACACGCTAGCTTTTACCGCTGTTTTGTTTTTATTTATTAATCCACACTTCCACACTTCCGCTCGGCATAAAGCCTATTGCAATGAGTGTAAAGCGGAGGTTTCACGTGGCCGCATATATCGGTATCGGTATCGGTTGATATCGGTATCGGAAATTAAGAGTTGAACAATATCGGTTATCGGTAAAAAAGCCAATATCGGACATCCCTAGTTTAAACTCTTGCCCATTTGCAATTAGACTCCTAGCATTCCATTGCATTATACAAAACATAATACAAAGGACACTAATCCCCATCAGAATCCCCATATGTACTTTCCATTTCCTCTTCCTCATTATTATCCAAGCCTGGATGTTGACTTCCATTTGACCTTTGATCTTTACTCTCCTGAGAGTAGGTAAACTCCCATATTTTCTTAGGATTTATTCCCTTGAAACCTAGCAGCCTTTCTGCAGCAGAAGCTATTTCTCGCGCCACATCTGATTTTTTCTTTGCCACCATTTTAACCCTCCACATTGCTTCAACCATGAATGCCAGTAGCCCTTTCTTGCTTATCAAAACTGAATCATCATTTACATCTATAGCATGCCCCTTTGCAACATCTCTTGCAACAGCCGTACTTTGACTTTGAATTTGACTGCCCACCCTGTTCTCCTCCACCCTTCTGGCTGCCTCTGCATAAGATATTTTGTTTTCCTTCTTTAATCTTTCAACATTTTCTGCTTTGACATAATTTTGACACCCCCTGAAGGATGCCGGGTGATCACCCCCACAATTGCAACACTTCACAGGTTCATTGCACTCTTTTCCATCATGATCCTTGCTACACCGTCTACACCTTTGCTTTCCTCTACACACAGCTGCCACATGGCCATATCTCTGGCACTTAAAGCATCTCAGAGGAGGTCTTTCATACTCTCTCACTGGGTAACTCATGTATCCCAACATGACTCTCTTAGGAACCACATCATCTTTAAAGGTAAGAAGGACAGGAGTGGTTCCTCTTCCATTCTCACCCTTTCCCATGCGCTTTGCAGCTATGACATTAGCCCCCTTCAGACAAGATGACAACTCTTGCTCAGACACTTCCAAGGACACATTGTACACAACTCCTTTAACCTCTGTACTAATCCGTGGCTTGAACACCTCCACTCCCTTACCCAGCACATTTTTTATCTTAAGCACCTTGTCTTGTTGCCTTGCAGACTTGCAAATGATAGAAATCATCCCATTTTGCAGAATAGAGGCATGCATTACATCACCTATCTCTTTTTTTAATTCATTAGTCAATTTAAGGGGACTAGCAGCAGAAAACCCAACACCTCCCCTCACTTTGATTAGAACCTTAAACCCATCATCACTTTTTTTGTCTGGTCTCATTACTTTGGCCTGTGGATTATCCATATCACTGTCTGGAGAATGATATCCTCTCTCTTTCCTTTTGGATCTATCCTCGCCCACTGTACTCCATTCCCCCCCACCCCCATCCCATTCCGCTCCCGTCGGCATGGGCCGACTCTGACTTAGGCAATCCCCAACTCAGCACCCGATCATCAGATCAAACAGCTGAGTTTACACAGACCTGTGCAGGGATATCGTTCCCGGACCTATACAGGCCGTCGGGAAATATCCCTACAAACAGATCCCCGCAACACCCAAGCTGAACAACCCAAATATCAACCAATTCAGAAATCTCCTTTATCCGCTGTTCTGAAGCCAACAACTTTACATAATAAACAATTTGAAAACACCGCCACTAGCACGCCACTACTCCACCCCCAAAACCGAGCTGTCAAAACGTACCCTCCGAAAGCTTGTCAGGTCTCCTGCGCTTAGTTACGGTTGCTATACTACGATTGGCCTAGGGCGGTTTTAGGGCGTGGCTTAGCGAAGGGTGAATTACAATTTTGAAAAAATGTTTTGTTGATTTTTAATAAATATTTATATTACAAAAAAAATCAATAGATAATAATTAACTAATTAATTAAATACATAATTTAATTGCCGTAGATTGACCCTCCTATAGTGCACTTTCTACATTGTTTATGTAGGCCCTATATACTGGAAGCTATTGCATTTTTAAAAACCAACAAAACATTTTTTAAGACGGTCCCTTAAATTCCCTTGAATGTCCAATATCCAATAACCAAATTAAAATTAACTTTACCCCGGCGTTTTAACCGCTAAAACGGCTCATTTTACAGCGCAATAAAATATGGCGTTACGAAAGCTTGAACGCCGAATTTTACGTCGATTTAAATCAATACACGTCTACAATGAGTGCTGCGCGATTGTTGACGGGGGGCGAATTTTTTTTTTGCAGGGTGGTAGCGGGAAGCACCGCCCCACCCTGCTCCTGATTGGTTGAGCTGTGCTCTCGACTCTATCCTGATTGGTTCTACTGCGCCCAGCAAGCTAGAACATTGTTTAATCTCAACGACCGCTCAGTTTACAAGTGTTGAAGATATAGTTATGGTTAGGGTTAGGGTTATGGTTATGGTTAGGGTTATGGTTAGGGTTTGGGTTATGGTTATGGTTATGGTTAGGGTTAGGGTTAGGGTTAGCAGGCGCAGTAAACAATCTTAGAGTCGAGAGCACAGCTCAACCAATCAGGAGCAGGGTGGGGCGGTGCTTCCCGCTACCACCCTGCAAAAAAAAAATTCGCTGACGGGGGAGGCCCCCCCCCCGGCGTCTTCATGGCCCCCCCCCCCCCCCCCCCGGCGTCTGGGCCCCGGTGCAATGCACCGGTTGCACCGTCGATAGTTACGCCAGTGTCCATATATGTGTGTGTGTGTGTGTGTGTGTGTGTGTGTGTGTGTGTGTGTGTGTGTGTGCGTGCGTGCCTGCGTGCGTGCGCGTGTGTGAAAGAGAAAGAGACATGTTGACCGTTATATTGTGGACCGATTTACATCAACTATTTGCACATTGCTTACCACACTGTAGTGTAGGCCTATGCTGTGTATTTTCTTTATGCACTTTTACTATAATTAATTTTGTATTATGAATATGATGATGATAATGATGGCAATGATTAGTGTTGCTATTGTTTTGTTGATGTAGTGATGATGTAGGTTATGTAGATGTCATGAATTGATTATTTGTTCATTTGCCTTGCTCATTTTCTTTGGCAATGTCAACGTTTATTCACGTCAATATATTGACCTGAAAAAAAATATATAAAAAAATATATTGCACCTCCGTCATGGAGAAAACGAAAACACTTATACATTTATTGACTGGTCTTTTAATCCACATGGTGGCACTGCTTTTCAATTTTGCAGTGAACGTGGTATCCACACATTCAGAAATGTTTCTAGCCTATTTCGACAGGAACTGACGTTCTCGTTGCAAGTAGATAGAAAAAAATCAGTTGCAGGAAAAATGGCTGCAAATACCGAGCCGCTAAAGGGTAAGAGATTAATAGTTGTCTAATGTTATACTAGACGTGTTACAAATTATAACATGTAGTTACAACAATTCCGCCTTAATTCCATGTTGTAGTTTTATATTTCCCTAACAGACATAACTTGAGTTTCTGACGTGTTGTGGTTGACTTGTTGGCAGGTCACAGTCTTTGAGGGCTTTAATAATTGAATCGGTGTTGTTCAAAGTTCAGAAATATCATCCGGAACACCCAATCATCGCCTGCAAACACATATACATTAGCTGAAAAGTTGTCATCCGTTTGTAGTTGCTTTATTTTACTATTTTCAACCCGGCTCGGGTTAATATGCTAACAGCTAACTTGCATACAGTAAAACTTTGCGTGATAAGTTCTAACGTTGGCGTTACCCAGTAGAAAGTGACATTCGCAAAATAGCCATTTCCTCCTTCTAATTGTATTCTCTACCATGGCCGGCGTAATATAGGATTCACGTATTTCCAAATGTTTATTGTTATTTCGTGAATTTAACCTGAGTCAAGCTAAATTATATTGCTACATAATTGATAGTTCTTGCCTTGTTTGAGTCGGGGGTATCAGCAGACAGACGTGAGCCAAATCTTAGAAATATAGCCTACTGGTAGCCTTAAGGGATCGAATCCAGGACCTTTCGGCTGGGAGTAGAGCCACTGCACTATCGTGCCCCATCTAAAATCTAATCCAATCGTTTTTAATGGCTTTAATGTAGACCATGCTTAATATTATTGTGTTTGGTAGCAGATGTTAATTGTATGGCGTTCTCCTATGAATATACTGTATTTTCCGACTTTCATATTAGACTGATATATTTATATTTACGATTTAAGATAAAGTATTGTGTGCATGCTGTACACAATACTGTACCTAATAGCAAGAGGTGCTATTTATGAAGTATATCCCTGCTTGATGACAGGTAGTGAATAGAGAAGCCAAGTAAATTGTTCACTAGAAAACAAGTCTCTAAAGGGATAAGGGATCATTTGCAGGGGCGCCATGACTGGGGGGGGGGGCAGGGGGCCACTGGCCCTTAGCCCTTAGCATGTTCACTTAGCATTTAACACAATGTATGCCAACCAGATGCAGTTTTTCTTGATTATATTCTCTCTCTCAAATCCCTACCTTGAGCAGTGGCATGATGAATATAAATGCATAAGAAATTCAGATGACAAAAGATTACTATTACGTTGATTTCCTTGTTGAGAAAATATGGAGAGCCCATCATCAATGGAGGTAAACGACTACATGTGTGAAGATGAAGGCAGGACGTGATCTATTTTACACACAGTAATTTACTAGTGGTCTAGCTTACATTTTACTACAAATCTTAAATATTTGCAAATTAATTTCCTCAATTGTCTGAATCTAATCTAAATTTACTGTGGTCAGTGTCATGGCATGATGAATATTAAAGAATACAAAGTTTAGATGACAACACATTACACGTTGATTTTTACTTTGAGAATGACAGATCATCTTGAACATGTAGGTGATTCTTTTTATTTAAATCAATACAGCTAAACTTTTTTACAAAATTTGCAAAACCTTGAGTGCTTTTCGGCAGGTTTTAAAATCAAGCATGAACGATAATGTCTCGGAGAAATGTCATGACTTCACCTTTGCTTTAGGACAATAGTTGTGTTGTGTGTTGTGTTGTGTTTTTGAAATGTCATGATAAAAAACAAAAACTTTATTGATCCCAGAAGGGTAATTGATTTGCAGCCTACCCAGTCCATACACACAACTTGAGAAAAAAAAAATCACAGGCAAGGTAGTTAGGCTATATGTCAGAGGCAACAAATCAACATGCATAGGTCAATACAGGGAAACAACGAGCAGCAGTTATAGTTCATATAAATAAACAAGTTTAAAAGAATAAGTCATTTAAAATTAAAAATTAGTCCTGTCTACGTTTAATAGCCTGATAGCGGAAGGAATGAAGGACTTAGTATAACGTTTTGTTCTCCTAAGGGGCACCTTATAACGCCGGCCTAAGGGCATTACAGTGAATTCACTGGACAGAACATGGTCAGATTGGCTGATAATTCATTTTGGCTTCTGGGCCACCTGTTTCTCCCAGAGGAAGCACAAGTCTCTTTGCTGGGCTCCAGTTATCTTGGAGCAGACTTTAACAATACCATTTAGGCTATTCTTGTCCTTCACAGACAACCAATTAAACCAGCAAATAAATTAAAACGTTAGAAAACTTTCAATGAATGATTGATAAAAATTACATAAAATAGTATCACAAACACAAAAAGAGTTAAGCTTCCTCATTCAATTATTTGTTGTGCACGCTTGACAACTGACTCTGTTTACATTGAATTTGAGTTGTCTGTTTCTAGATACGTAAGATGTGTTGACAAATTTGAACGTCCTCACCATGTATAAATGCTGGCTTTTGGTTTGTTACTATTCTGCCTGAAATCAATAATTTTCTTACTTTTTGATACGTTAAGGTCAAGGAAGTTATCATCGCACAATTTAATGAAGGCAGGTAGGGCACAAACATGATCTGACTCTGAGCCCTGGAGAAGAGACAATGGGGTGATGTTATCAGAATTTTACAAAATAGCTGCCCTCTTGAGAACTCACGAATTAGGCGGGTTTCCATCAACTGGTTTGGAGCATATAAACTAGGCTAGGGATGTCGCGATCCGATCTCAAAAACTCTACCGGGCCGATCAAGGCATTTTTTTACTGATTGAATTGGCTATATTGAGCATAAACCTAAGACCCGATTCTTCATTTTAAGTCAGCTGTCACGTGTTGTAAACAGAGTACAATTTGTGGCAGGAGGCAGAAGCACAATTTGTGGCAGGATGCAGCTAAAATGTCTGCAGTGTGGAAATTGAACTATAAAGGCAGGAATCTCTGTGTCTGCGTGCCTACCGTCCCATTGATTTATCTTGACGGCCATTCGTCGAAACCACCCAGGGAAGTGCAGTGTTGAATTTTGTACACGCAACACTCTCAATATATTAATAAACTGAATAGAAAACTAGCGCACACCGGCAATTGACGTCACACTGTGTTGGACTGGGTAATGTAGTCTTCGCTTACGTACACAACAGCGGCTCTTTTACAGGCAGCGGATCGCTGACACTTTTAAGTGGAATTGAGATTTCTGTTGTTCATTTTTAGTATAGCTATGACGTGATCATCTTATCACTGGTCTAAACATGAATGAAACGTTAATAACTTAACTTGGACCAGACTCGGATGGGACTACGTCGAGAAAGCTTTCCTGTTGCCAGGTTGTAGGATCGTCTCTATTTACTAGAGTAATAAGGTAACGTCCGCATTCCATATGAATCTCATTTAACTGACATTAGGCATTAGTCAGACCCAGGCATTAGTCAGACCCATATATTTCTTTGGTCATTTGCCGCACACAAAGTAGTGCAAGCTAAAAGTTGTACTTTTGAGACAGAATAACCCCAAAATATGAATTAAGACCCATATACTTTTATTGATTCACAAGTGGCCATGGTATACGTGGGATAATCCACGGCGAGGTGTCCATGTATCGAAAAATAATGCACAACGCGGGGGCTAAACCCCGACGCGAAGCGGAGGCAAAGTGCATTACTTAATGCATTGCAGAGCTGTTTAATTGTCAAGCATATACATTGGATTGATTTAATAACTTTAATGTACTTGGAAGTGTAGACTGTGCAACTGTTATCTAGGAAAATACAAGTATTGGATCGGGACTTGGTATCGGCAGATACTCAATATTAAAGGGCATCTATTTCACCACCAGGTGTGAGTGTGATTAGCCATTACAAGCCATTTCAAAATCTACCCTCTACGTGACCTCACAAGTGGGAGTGTCCACCCAGATGTATGATGGATAGATCAGCCTACCAGTTGGTACAGTCCACTGGGTAGGACGGTAGACTGATCTATCCATCATACATCTGGGTGGACACTCCCACATGTGAGGTCACGTAGAGGGTAGATTTTGAAATGGCTTGTAATGGCTAATCACACTCACACCTGGTGGTGAAATAGGTGCCCTTTAAATGACACGGAATGGGGGCAAAAAACCTTGATCAGGACATCCCTAAACTAGGCTACGCTATGTGTAGTTTCTTATCGGTCCACACATACCTGTTTCTACCAGCCATGTTTTCGCACATTATGGGAATATCTGGGAAGACAGCAGAAACAGCTGATCAGTCATGTCAGCTAAATGTTTGCTACATTCAGCAAAGGTGTTTCCTTCTCCCATTTAGCGCATTACCTTTTTTTTGAAAAAGACAAAAACCACCTCAAGCTAGCCTAAAAAGTTTTTGCAAAATTAAGTTTTTGCAGAAAAATATTTTAAATATTTAAATTTTAAATATTTGCCCTTTTCATCAACCTTTTCTAATGTACTACTTCAAAATGCGCTTAAAAATACATTAATGGAAACACTATTGGTTTTGACTGAGGTTGCTTTAAACACTACATCTAACATGTGTAGCTTTCCTCTTATTGACACTAAAAGGCCATGTCACAATGTTTGTTTTGGTTTCTTTTTATGGATGCCAGTTCGACACAGTTGGTGATAGACTCCAGAAAAGTAGCAAGCTGTAACATTTTGTCCCCCTGCCCCTTGACTGATGCATTTAAAATTAGTATATTAAAGGCCAAGATATAATGTACAAATTGTATATTGATATTATCAGGGATATTAGTTATTGTAATATATTGTAATATCTTTTTGTGGTTTTAAAGTATTACAGTTGGCCTACTTGATGTAAAGATACTATTCAAAATAGTGAATAGAGAATTACCCGCAAATATTCAAAACTTCGACAGGGCAAACAAATTTGCTCATATGTAGGCCTATAAACAAACATAAATAAATAGGCTGTAGCAGTAACTGTCGCAGTTTCAGTGCTGGTGACCTTAGATGAGAGTGCTGTGAGGCACAAAACTAAATGTCCTTGTCTGAGAATATTAGAATAAGTAATAATAATGTGTAATGAATAATGTTGGATTACTATTTCTCATTTCATGGAATTTTTGGGGTAATGCATCTATAAAAAAACAACAACGAAGCATTCGAATACTGTTTGGACTTTGATTACCATGGCAATGGTCGAAAGCTTCGAAGCATTCGGGTCAGCCCTAATAAACTTACTATACGGTATTAAACTGAATGTCACTCTACCTGCTTTGCAAACACTAGAGGGTTTTTTATACTGAATAGAGAATGCCAAGAAACCTAAAATATAAGATATTATTATGTGGAGGGAAATATCATAATATTCGCTTCTGATTCCCTAGTTTTACTCCAACATGACAAAGTTACTTATTTCCTATTTTAAAGATGTTGTTTTGCACTTTGATCAGTTTCCTTGTAGCTTGTAAACCGTTACCTGGTCATAGTTAAGGGCCATCTCCTTACTCTGATGCCAAACGCTTAAAGACGAAGGTTCTTGAGCCAACACTACAGGTGGAAAATAGCAGTTTGCTAACACCTGGTACAATGCATCTCTCCTTGCTCTAAACAAGGTTAATGTTTATTTTGTACATTGTCCCTGTTCAACATGTTGAGTGTTTTATTTATTACTGCAACATATTCTAAAACAAATTCAGGCTACATCTACTAATCAAATAATGATTTGTTTGTAATTGTTATTGTTTACACTTCAAATCCCATAATGGTCTAATTTACATACAAAGGCTGTTTCTGTGAGTGTGATTGAGTTGATCTACATAACTCCTAGAACACAAACAGACTTCTTTTTTTTATTGTGATGTTTTGGTTCAGAAATTAACTTAAACAACATGTTAGAGAGGTTTGAAGTTTCACAACAACCCAGCTGACAAAGGACTTATGAACCTGGAACAACTGATAAGCTTGCCTGCCCACTATACTGGGCAGGCCAGCATTGAAGTAGCAGCAGCAGCCTTAGCAGTAGCAGTATAACCTGTTATAGTTCCTATGTAGTTCCTTTCTAGGGCTGGGGCGATAAGGTCTTCTCCCGATTTGATTCTTTTACAATTTTTTGGGTGCCGATTCGATTTAAATTGCGATTCTTCGATATTTTTTTGTCTGCTTTTTTAAACACCAAACCAAAAAAATGCACATCACATGTGAGTCAGTTTTTAAGATTTATTTAGCAGCAATATCTAACCATTTTAACTGCTACTACACTCTCTTTTCAAGACTGAAGCTGGCAAGCCACAACTGCATACAGTATAAAAGAGGTAAAATAAAATAAATAGAAGTATTTTTTCCCTGAAATAGAACAACAAACAAATAAAAGGTTACTTTGCCTTTCCAAAGTTGACTTGCAGTTGCTTTGTCTGTCAGAAGTTGATTTGCTGTTGATTTGGTCATTTTTCCTAGATTTTTGTGCTTCTACCATGAGTTGGTAGGCTATATAGTAAATGTTTTCTTTTTTTGTCTGGTTTAATTGTGTTTAGTGTTGTTTATTGTTGTTATGTCCTAATCTGTTGTGCTGTAGCCTATAGACAAAGTTAATACAGGTAAAGTTCAGTTATAAACGACAGATTTGTGGCCGTGTTCGATCGGGAGGGTGTTTTTATTTTGAAAATTGACCGGATGCTCTATGGCTTTTACTATTTCACTTTCTGCCCGGCTTAATCTGCTCTGTTGAGCTTGACGCGGTTCAGCAACGGCTGCGGCAAAAATAGAAGTGCTACGGAATGATAGCGCTGCGGTGCGTAGAGATGCTGCTGAGACGTTCCGGGGCGCGCCCGGTGGGGATGGTTTCATTGATTAGAGTGGCAGCTGTCAGCAGCGGTGACCGCGGCGCAGCCGTTCCGCGGTGCTTACCTCCCCGGTGGAAATGAGGCATCACAGCCTATTTCCACCGGGGACGTAAGCGCCGTGGTATCGCGTGGTCTCCTGATTCTCGCGTGGTCTTGTAGTTCTTGCGTTATCCCACGAATCCAGCCGCCTCGCAGCGCTACGCTGCCATTACGCGCCCGGTGGGGATTGACGCCGGGCAGAGGACGGAGCTGTTCCGTGGCACAGCCGTTCCGCGGCGCTTACGTCCCCGGTGGAAATCAGAGGAACTAAAATCAATTTTTTAACAAAAAAATCGATTTTAAAAATCGTCAAACAAAAAATTGTGATACTTAACTGAATCGATTTTTTTTCTCCCACCCCTATTCCTTTCCTTGCCTTATATGGTCCATCAACACAAATGGTATTTAGAGTCAGAACCTTTTTGTATCCTGATTAGAGATGTTCCGATACCATTTTTTCCCTCCCGATACCGATTCCGATACTTGTGCTGTGGGTATCGGCCGATACCGAGTACCGATCCGATACCAGTATGTTATAAAAATAGCATACATGCATGACTGTGATATGATTATCATAGTGGTAAGGCCTGGCTCAGGTTAAACTCTTTGTAAAACATGAATAAATAGAGCAAATTCAAGCCATTTATTTTTAAATAGAACAGTTAACAGCTAACCTAGCTAGCCCTTTTTAGTGTTGGCGTTTTATTTGATTTTAACATCTGAATGTTAGTGAGAAGAAAAGATGGATGAAAAAAACAACAACAAAAAAACAGCGGTTAAAGCTAGCGAGTGAGTCCGGGAGAGGGCTGCTCTCCTCGGGCACATTACTCTGAAGCCCCGGTGACGGTCTGGAAGTGCGGATTAAAAAACAAAAACAAAACAGCGGTAAAAGCTAGCGTGTGTGTCCGGGAGAGGGCTGCTCTCCTCGGACACATTACTCTGAAGCCCCGGCGACGGTCTGGAAGTAGGGTGACCATTTATGAGTTGTTGAAAAGGAGGACACCTCAGCCCGTGGGGGGGGGGGGTGCGGGGGGGGGGGGGGGGGGTGCGCGCCTCGGACCTACGGCCGTGGGGGGGCGCGCGCGATCGCAACACACCGCGGACCTACGGCCGACGGGAGGGGGGAACCGGACAGTCCGGCCTAAAGCCGGACGAATGGCCACCCTATCTGGAAGTGCGGATTAATAAATAAAATAATGTGAGCGCGGTACAGCAGACCTGGGGCCTAATTTATAAAGGTCTCTGCGCACGAAAATGTTGCGGAAACAGGGATGAAATGTGCGTACGCATCTTTCATCGCCAACGTCGTGATTTATAGAAAAAAACCTTGCGGAAAAGAGTGCGCAGTTCTACGCATCCTTTCACCCTGGAGTAAAGCTCCCGCAAAGTTTTTCAAACAGTGAACTCCGGAGAGGACCACAGGAAGAAGGTGGCGGTAATGCACTATATGTGTTTGCAAACCGCCAATAACGCCAAAAGAAGAAGAAGATGCTGTAACCCCCGGAGAATCATTGCGGACCCAGCGCACATTGCGCACCACATGAGTTATTTATTCATTTATATATTTATTTTATGAAAAGCACCCATTATGAAATACGAATTAAAGCAAAATTATGTTCAACACACTACAGCCCTTTCAAATCGCAATCCTCGGCCAGACCAATTGTATCACTTAAACATTTAAATAATGAGCTTGATAAATAAGCCACAAAATAGACTTGCGTTGGTCTACTTAATTTAGAAGCACTTCGATCTCCGAATCCGAAAAACACGCTTTCTTTTTAAAAGGTGCATCCATTTTTCCGTCTAATGATTGGTCAGCAAAGGCTCCTTCCTACTTATAAATATTAAGTGATTAATTAGCATTGACCTTTTAAGGAATATTAAGGGATGGACTTGGGAGGAGCAGAGCGCTCGTGCACGTACGCCAAATTAGACGCACGTTGGTATTTATAACGAGAAGAGTGCGTACAGGTGTGCGCAGCAAGGTTTTATAAATCGGAATGTTTTTGTGCGTACGCACATTCTGAGGTTTGGGCGTACGCAATGTTCTACGGAGGGTTTCACGCAGAGTTTTATAAATGAGGCCCCTGAACCGGATGTGATGAGACCTGTTTCGCAGAATGCAGAAGTATGTTGCGCATAACCCCTATTAGATTACTAATTGAAAACATTACGTGGTATCGGATCGGTGCCTGGACTCCAGTAGTCGCCAATACCGATGCCAGCATTTTCGGCAGTATCGGAGCAATTTCCGATACTGGTATCGGAATCGGAACAACTCTTCCTGATAGGGATGGGCGATATGGCCTAAAATCCATATTGCGATATACATTGCAGCCTCTTGCGATAACGATACATATCACGATATATAAATTATAATAAAACCATTTCAGAACAGGTTACATAGACCCTAAGGAAAGCCAAACTGCTAAATGTATTTAAGAAAGAAAGAAAGCAGTATGTAGACATACAACATTTATTGTGCAAAACTGTAATACAGTACACTGTAAAAATGATAAATAACAAAACTGGTGTCTTTAAGTAACAGACACTGAACTGAAAATACTTATATAAACTTATTAACTTATATAAAAACATATTTCTTACACATGAACTGTGTAGTGACTGAACAGATGCTTCAAATGGAAACATTAAAGTGCAAAATGGAAGCACAATATTTGTTTTTGAATAAACAAAATCCTTCCACTATAAGGCACATGTAAACTAAAGAAAATGTTTCAAGTATAAAAGTCTCTTTACAGTAGTGCCATAGACAGCACAAAGTGCAAAACAATGCAGAAGGCACCAAATGTAGGACAAAAAAGATGCAAAGAACAGAAAAACTGGTGTCTCAGTAAAAAAGCAACACATCAAATCTTAAAATCAGGCACTCACTGAGATTTTGTGTTAACACCATTTGTCATTTGTTAGACCCTAAAGATTATTCGCCAGGAACACAAGCTTGTCCACAGTCTCTGGCTTCAACAGAGACCGGTGGCATGTAACTATGTTGCCACCATAGGGATACACAGATATTTCTGGGCCAGTCTTGCCACCCTTGGAAAATTAGCTTGGTACAGCCGCCACCAGTCCAGCGGGTCAGTCTCTCCATCAACCTGCATTGTCTGCAGGTAACTTTTTAGCTCCACTTCGATGGCCTTTCTGTCAGCGAGAGCGGCTGTGCCATCAGAGGCCTTTTTGAAAAAGCTTCCCAGGCTCCGTTTCACCCTCTTGGATTGACTCTCAACAGCCACTTCAGCAGCTGCAGCACCATCAGCTGCAGCTTCTGTGCTTGTGTGTGGCTCTGTGACAGTTGCAGCTTGCACCTCTAACAGTGACTGAATTTCTGCTACCGCTCTGGTCTTCATGAAATCTTTGCGGTCATCTGCTATATATGCATCTTTAAACCGTGGGTCGACCAATGAGGCCATGTCCAGCAGGTCAACCGTTTCTGGGTCCGAGTACTTCTCGTTCAAGTACTCTAGGATGACTCTTTTCATGTCCTTGGTCAGCTCTGTGTCATCATCAGCTGGAGCAAGAACAGTGTTGTTGAAAAGATGGAGAACCGGTTTGATGTACGACACACTGACATACTGTTCTCCAGATAGCGCGTCTGTGAATTCCAGCAGTGGGCCGAGGGTCTTGCTTATAGATTCCAAGACATCTGTATCTTGCCAAGTGGGTACCAGGTGTCTGGTTTTCCTATCTGCTTTCAGTACCTGTGATAGGGCCTTCTCTTGTCCAAGCACCCTCTGGATCATCATCTGGCGTGACCCCCACTTGTAGGTGTTTCTGTGATGAGCCGATGTAAGGGAAGATTGTGCTCTGCCTGGGCTTTCTTCAATGCTTTTCTTCTTTTCCAAGAGTGGGAAAAGGAACTCACAATCTTCTTGCATAAGGCAACAGCACGGTCAATTCGGGGGTCTTTCACACTTTTTTCTGTTGACAAATAAGATATTATTAGTTCATTTCATCACACACACACACACACACACACACACCACTTAAAGGGGAAATCCGGTGTAAAATGGTTGTGGGATATGTTTAATATGATAACGAGTTCGAACGTTCAATGTAGAGCAAAAAAAGTCTATACGACGCAAAGCTAAGTTCGCTGTTTTTAGCCGATTCGGCTAACAGCGAACTTAGCGTCGCGTCGTATAGACTTTTTTTGCTCTACATTGAACGTTCGAACGTTCATAATATTATAATATTATGCACAAAATGTTTTAACTTACCGATGGCGAGGTGCAACCTGTGTCCGAAGCATTGCAGCCTGGTCCAGTCATTCAGAGACGCTGCTTTGACCACGTTCGTTCCATTATCGGTAGTGATGCACACTTGGCGTTCTTCTTTAAAACCCCATGACTCAAGTGCTTCCTTGAGTCCTTGTGCTATCTCCTCGGCCGTATGTTCAGCGGGGAAATACGACGTCTGCAAACACCGACTGCCGAGATTCCAATCGTCCGTTATATAGTGAATGGTCAGGCTGAGGAAAGGCTCCATGGTACGGCTCGACCACAAGTCCGTAGTAGTGGCAAAGTATTTCAAGTCACACAGCTCTTTTTCAACCTTTTCACGGAGCTCGGCATACAATTTTGGCATCTCTGTTTCTGTAACGTATTTGCGGCTGGGCACCTCGTATCGTGGATCAATAGCTCTGATCATGGATTTAAAGCCGCGTCTCTCTACTGTTTGAAAAGGGACCATGTCCTTACACAAGTAAACAGTTATGGCCCTTGTAATTTCAATCCATCGCGGGCTGTTTCTATTGTAAGGAGTACCTTTTGAAAACGACTGTTGGATGGAGGACTGGATCAGTTCCTGTTTCCGTCCTGCGTTCTTCCGACTGGAGCTTGGCTTTGGCTGCATTGCCTGGCACTCTTGATATTCAATGGCATGTTTAGCTTTGAGGTGGTAGAACAGATTTGTTGTGTTGCCGCTCTTAGCCAGTACTGTTGCCCCACACACTCTACAGAGTATCTCTTTCTGCTGCTCGTCAGACGGCTTAAATCCGAACCAGTTCCAAATTATGGAAGTTGCACCGGTCTTTTTTACGAGTTGTAGCCGCTCCGTTTCGCCTTCAGCCATGTTTATCAGATGGTAATTTCGCGGGTCGCGGGAAGATTGCGTCATCAACATGCATTATCACGATAGACAATATAATTAAAATCTCTATCGTGGGCCATTTTTTATCGTTTATATCGTATATCGTTTATATCGCGCATTCCTACTTCCTGATATAGTTTAGTTATCTGAGTGCAGATTTAGCCCATGTCTGTTGTTCTGGGTTCATAATAGCTTGTTGTGATCCCCTACCTTTCCTTCCACATTTCAGTTTCTTTCTTTTTTAAGGTGTACTTCACCGGTAAACCGTTTTTACTTGCTCCTTTTGAAATATGATAGGTCACTCCTAGTTGCATATGCATGCGGCACGTGGAAAACGTTCTTCTACCCCCATTGCATGCATTAGCCAATGTAAGAACATAGACGGACGAGGAAGTAAGAAACGATGAAGTGAGAAAAGCCTAACACTCTGACGTATGAATGTGTATGAATATTCATGACCTCGCCTACCTTGGCTTGAGACCGCCCTCAGGAAAACAGTATACGACAAATCACCATGACCGTCACAACAACAATATACGTTCTTCCAGGTGGCAAAAGACGAAGCGTTCTCAGATGGCAGAACTAGTAAACAAACCCCTCCATATCATTTAACAGGGCAGAGCGATCGAGAAAACAGTACATGGCTTGAATGAATGATTTTCTTCTTGCGGGGTGCTACGTGACGTCTCATTAATTCATACGGGTATGGGAAGTCCCTAAAACCTGATTCTGTACCGTCGCGACGATCGACCACCAGCTCACTGTCTGTAAGTAAAAAATACACTTTTTCACCTAAGGTTTCTGTTACAAAATAGTATGTTCATATTCTCCACATTCAAACACATAAGGCTGTATCTCCGAAGACATTTTGTGCATCAGTTCGTAGCACGGTAAAGTTGACAGAACTGAGCCAGGTAAAGTGTTGATAACGCACTAGAGGGATCACTCGCCTCTGATTGGCTAACATCACTGTGACGGACAGTGCTGTTAGCCAATCAGATCATTTAAATGTCATGAATATTCATGAGTAAGAGCCGAAAACCTCTCGTTCTTCCCGTCCACCTCCTCCTCCAAACTAGAACAGCCTGAAACAGGCACACCAGAGAATTTTTTTCACCAAAACCGGCTCACAGGGCATTCATTAATACTAGAGACCCCTGCAAAATTAACAAAAAAACGATGCAATGAGACCTTTAAAATGCGCTAGCAAGGTCAAGTTAGCACAGGCAGGATCCCACAAGTTGGAGGACATCTGACTAGGGCTAGGACCCAGAGTAACTTCAAGAAAATGTATCATGGATGTAGAAATTAGCATGTGTGCTTTTGCTTTTCCTTAATCAAAAGACAAAAAAACTAAATGAAGTCTCAAGAAACGTGGCTGAGAACCTAGGAGTTTGGTGTAAACATTTTGGTTTTAACACTAGTTTGAAAATGAGCAATAACTATAAACTCTCTGTGCAGCATCAGTTTCATGCACTCTATTGGAACTAGTATGTTAAATTGTATCGTCCCTATCAAATAAAATTAAATTCAATATTTTGAACCTGTGATCTCATAAACGTGATCTCCTGTTACTTTTCCTGGATTACTTGGTAACGGGCATCAATCAACTTCAATGCAGTCTTTCCAGTAGCATCATACACAGCATGCATGCATGCTTACACCCCGTGCCCACTGCATGCGTCCGTCAACGGACGACGGAAGGCGTGTCTGACGGATGGGGGCGTGGAATTTGCCGACGGAGCCAGACGCAGCCAGCAGCCAATCAAATCGCTTCTTACAAAAACAAAGCCGCGTTCTTACTGCATTTTGTTATTGCTCTTTTGTATTGCAAGATGGATCCCATCGTTGCAATATATTCCGATATACATAAATCGAAAAAAATCTGAAACATTATGTTACCTGGTTCCCCACCTCCAGTGACACCTCTCGCCACGCCAGGTCCCGGCGGTTGGTGTCCCTGTATAAAGACTGGTCGTAGAGTATAGCGCGATTAACCACCGCGATTATTAGTTTGTCCTCCATTATTAAATCCCCCGCTGCCGGTCGGCGTTTTTGACATATGTATGTGTTTTCCCGGGTTGTACCACAAAGGTGATTTCATTGGGCAGAGTCCAAGTAGCGTCCCCGGACATATATTTGCATAATGCGATCTGATTGGCTGACGGATCCATCGCGGCCTGAAAAGTTAAAATTTTCTCAACTTCTCAACGCAACGGACGGAGCCGACGCAATGGACGGAGCCACAATGCATTGCGGCTCCGCCCCATTCAAAGTCAATGGGATGCGTTGACGGACGCATGCAGTGGGCACGGGCCGTTACTTGCATGCTTGCTCAAGGATGACTACAGGTAGACATTGGTGTTTTGAACTGATAGCCTTTTGGCTGGGAGTCAAAGCTACAGTCGACCATTGTTTCCGAAAGCACTTTAAAACAAGCCACAGAGCTGTGCTGTTGCTTGGGCCAGTCAAATCTATCCATTCCTTACAAATAATGTGTGTCATTCCTGAGGCATGTATATCTGTTAAGCAACAATTAATTAGAATTCTGTGTAAGAAAGGTATTGTGACTTGCTTTAGAAAATATGTGATGGCATTTGTGATGCGTGTTAACCTTAATCTTAAATGAGTCTGCTGGACTACAGGGTGACTTGTTTTAATGTGCTTTTGGACAACTGTGGAAGTCTGTGCCACTAAAGGTAGGCGTCTATTTGTAGAGGCAAAAAATGTTAGACATTAGCTATATTTACATTTAGGGCATTTAGCAGCCGCTTTTGTCCAAAGCAACTTACAATAAGTACATTTGTCAGAAGTTTCAAGCACTCCCAATTGCTAAGTTAACCCATTGCTAGTATACAACTGAGATGGCTAGGGTAAGGTGCTAAGAGGCTAAGTGCAAAGATACTAAGTGTAAGTTTTATTTTTTTATTTTTTTAGGGCCGGGACTTTAACGCGTTAATTAAGATTAATTAATTACACAATAATTAACGCGTTAAAAAAAATTGACGCATTTTAATCGCACTTATTTTTGCACCGCGGAACGTTTCTCACTGGATGAGTTTCAGGCGGACCGATTATACTGGAGCACCAACTAGCGTTCATGAGTTCAGACAACAACAAACCACAGTGAACATGAACAAAGTAGCTGATGAGACCGCTTTGGTTGGCCCCGTGGATGGGAAATTTTGTTACAAAAAATGAACGGATGGAAGCGTCGATAAGAGCATGGTTGTGTGCAAGCTATGCAACAAGGAATTTGCATATCACCGCAGCACATCGAGCCTCAAGTATAGGGTGGCCATTCGTCCGGCTTTAGGCCGGACTGTCCGGTTTTTCAATGCCCTGTCCAGCGTCCGGCGCAGCATCAAGCCGGATGCGTATTTATCATAGGTTACGATTGCGCGCGCCGCCCCCCCCCCCCGGTCGTAGCTCCGGGGTGGTGCACCCCCCCCACCCCCCAAAAAAATTACTTCTCACTGTTCTCAGGTCAAATATTTATGTGCGATTAAAATGCGATTAATTTCGATTAATTAATTACAAAGCCTCTAATTAATTACATTAATTTTTTTAATCGAGTCCCGGCCCTAACTTTTTTATTTTTTACTTGAGGTCAGGGCACATAATTGGCACCAGCCAGCTGCTAATATTGCTTTACTCGCCAGCCAAATAAACAATGGTAATCCAGTGTTTCCCTGACAATTGTAGGCTAATGAGACCCCCTCCAGGCCAAAAAAATAACGCAAAATATCCATTCATTAATTCGCTTTTGGGAGCCTCTGTGTGGCGCTGTTTCTGAAACGTGAATCAACCGCTGTGTTGTTGCCTGGGAGCATGAGCATATCATACTGTAGCATTTTAGCCAGAGTCTATAGCCTTCTTTTCCCAGAAGGATGACACGGGACAGTTTTATAACTTTCAAATGTTTACTAGAGCACAGAGTCGACTCGATTTGCAGGTTTTTGTTTTTTTACGTGCATTATATTAACGGAATAAAACATGATATAGAGGCTTAAAGGTCTCATTTCATCGTTTTTTTGTTAATTTTGCAGTGGTTTCTAGTATTAATGAATGCCCTGTGAGCCGGTTTTGGTGAAAAAAATGCTCCGGTGCGCCTGTTTCAGGCTGTTCTAGTTTGGAGGAGGAGGTGGGCGGAGAAGAACGAGAGGATTTCGGCTCTTACTCTTGAATATTCATGACATTTAAATGACTTGCCTCTGATTGGCTAACAGCACTGTCCGTCACGAGTGATCCCTCTAGTGCGTTATCAACCATAGACATCTTATACATATGTTACTATATTCATCCATTAGATACATTCATGATATAAGATGTCTATGTTATCAACACGACAAATAACCATGACGTCACAACAACAATATACGTTCTTCCGGGTGGCAAAAGACGAAGCGTTCTCCGATGGCAGAACTAGTAAACAAACCCCTCCATATCATTTGACAGGGCAGAGCGATCGAGAAAACAGTACATGGCTTGAATGAATGATTTTCTTCTTGCGGGGCGCTACGTGACGTCTCATTAATTCATACGGGTATGGAAAGTCTCACTAATATATTACTACGGAGTATTAGGGCAGTCAATGGTGCTATGTAAGGTTTACTAAAGACATGTATGCATTAAAAGAAGGCAAATGAAAGTCTGGCAATGGCAAGTCAAAATTTCTTGAGCAGTATCAAGCGCTCTTGAGTTCAATGAGGGCTGCCACACTCTGCTTGGGCCCCAGCACTGATATTAGCACAGCTGATAAGACTGTCTTGATTCTGTGGTGCTAGCCTGATGGTAACGCATAGAGAGGGAGAGACTGGGAGAGAGTGGGAGAAAGACAGTGAGAGAGAGGGAGGACAAGAGTGTGAATTGCCTGGGTGCCTTGCATAACAAATTCCTCAGCTGCACAATGGTGCTTGGCTAGCCTGCTCAGCCCGAGCACAGCCTGTCGTCTCCACCACAATGGGGGTTGGCTGGCTGGGTGGGTATAGGGGGGCTCAGGAGAGGCTGGTGATACCCGCAGGAGGGAGGGAGAGAACTCACTCAACCCTAGGGCTGTAATGGTTGGATGAATGGGTGGCTTTGAGCAAGTGTCATCTCCCCACACCAATGTGTTTTCCATTTTCTTGGTGTAACCTTGGCACCTTCTTGCTGTATATGTGTGTATTTGAAAATGTCACGCCTTACGTTTTATCACATGCCCACAATCATCTTTCCAGGTCATGTGAATAATCTTGTACATAATTATACAGATTGCTGAGGTTACACCCTGGTTGAACCTGAACTTTCTCCTCATTGTTTGGTTTATAGGTATGGCCAAAAGCAGCCACACACAACTGTGTCAAACAAATTCAGTGTGTCCATATTCAAGGTCACTAATGTGCAGTACAGTAGTACAATTGTCAGAGTGACTATTGTGACCGTTTCAATCAATATTAAATGCAGTTAACATTCTTTGGTTGTGCATATACACCACACAGGGCATTATCAATAAACAGTTGATCTGCATCTTAATTACGGTAGAAAGATGGAAAAAATTATATTGCAACTGACAAAGTCAAACTTTCACTGTGCATTGTGACAAATGGGCAGTCTGAGCAAGCTTATTGTTTTTGGTGAACTAGCCTAGCCAAATATACAATAAATTATACCAATGCCTGATTTTTATTTTTATTTTTTTTAGTTATATTAAAGCATTGAAGGGACTAACTATGTGAGGTTAATGTTCATGTTTTAAAATGTTTGCTACTCTTGTTTCAGGTGTTTAATGCGTTGTCCTCAAGCCGTCGAGCCACACCAGCCTTCCAGAAGTCCTACTCATGGCACCTTTAAGCTGACATAATGGCCCAGATTTCGAGTGGTAATGGGTTCAAGCTTGATGTCCCCCAGCCCAAGGGGATTGTGGGTAAAGAGGAAGCCCTCAAAATGGAGGAGGAAGCTTTGGCAAAGTTGCAAAAGGAGAAGCTACACTCTCTTTCAGTGTCCTCACGCTTATCCTCCTCCGCACCATCCTCTTCTCATAAACTAATATCCTCGTCCATCACTGCTCCTCCTCAACCATTGACCTCCACCACCAGACCAGAAAAAGACCTCATCGTCTTCCCGGAGACCAAAAAACAAGTGGAGAGCGACAAGTTCAGGGATATTGATGTGGACAAGTTAACCAATGAGGAACTTGAAAAGCTCCTACTGGATGATAACTTTGGGGTTAACAACAGCAAGGTGCCACGTCCCTCCTCGCTGCTGGGCTTCAACCTCAGCGCCTCCTACCCTGGTGGCCACGCCTGTAGTCCCTCCCCATTCCAGAGTGGCCAGTGGACCCCTGTTATCTCCACGCCATCTGGCTCCGGTGTCTCCACTCCCACCCACCAAGCTGCCCCCTTGTTCCCCTCTGCCCCATTTCCCAAACCAGGCTCCTTCCAGAATGGCTTCCCCCCAGCAATATCACCCTTCATGGGCCTTACAGCCCCACAGCCTTCCTTCATGGCCTTCACCCCCATCCAGACTGCCACTCCAATCATCTTCCAGCAGCCCCCAGTGGACCCAGTGATGGCCAAACTTTTTGACAAGATTGCCAGTACTTCGGAGTACCTGAAAAATGGCAGGTCAGCCAGCATTGACATAGATTCAGCGTCAGGCACCGCGGGTTCCCTGGCCCCTGACCCACCAGCGCAACCGCCTGCTGCTGCTGCTGCTGCTGCTGCTGCTGCAACAGCGGCAGCAGACCCCTCAATTATCAGTCGCTTCGAGTGGCTGGACCTCGACCCACTCACCAAACACAAAGAGGATGGTGAGGAGACGCCCTTAGTAGCCGGGGGAGGTATGGCTGCAGCAGGGGGTCCTGCTGGGGACCCCTGGGATGCAGTACTGGAGACTGAAGGGAGTAGAGGCAGCAGCAGCAGCCCCTCTCCCGAGGTCAAGGCCTCCCCCTTGATGCACTCACACCCCAGAAGGGCCTCGATGGGGGCAGCCGTCACCAGGAGCCACTCCCTCAGCCTCCCAGGAAGCTCCTCTCAACACAAACCAAACAGCCAGGTAGGGTTTGTATTGGATTTAAAACCCATTGAATGTATTTACTGATATTTAACTGCCTAGTCTTTGTAAGTAAATGGACTATCTGGAGCAATGGTACCTGACAGCCGAAACCCAATATGAAGATAAGCCAGAACAGAGCTCAAACAGATCTCCAGGCACACTTAAAAGCATTGTTCATTCATTATATTAATTCATCATACTATGCCCAAAACAATCCTTTTGACTCCTGTGCCCTGTAATTAAATGGCTGGCTGGCTTCTCCTCTAGGAAGTTGACACAGAATAGGGCCAGTATTGTTTCTGCTGGTAAAATCACTATCCTTGGCCTGTTGTCACAGGATGTTGATGTCGGGAGGTTATGAGAAGGTTACGCAGCTTTTCATGAGGTCATGGTCGTCCCTGCCCTTTTATACTTCATGTTTTCTCAGAATGACCAGAAAGTGTCTTATAGGCTTGGCGATTGGACGAATGTATCGGCGATTGGCTAGTCCAATCGGCAGTCTTTTTTAATTTTTTTTTTAGATTTTTGTCCTTTTATTTAGCTATTTTAATGGTCTGCCTCCTCGATATTCAACTCAGTAAATAATTAACCTGTAAAGCACAATTCAAAGCGTGCTCGAATAGGAACTGGCAGTTGGAGTTGGCCCATATGCAAGTTACACAAAACAGGGCAGTGACTGCAGTAACTAAATGACAAGCCGTCTTTAGTGGTTGCTGTCTGATCAATTAGTTCTGAAAAGCAACGTCAATTCATAAATCATATTTGAGAACTAGACCAAAAACTGTGTGTGCAGTTGTGAACCCTGATCATTTAATAGCATAGTTATGTTATCCCCACCTGTTTGTTCATTTGGAGGCTGCAAGTGGAGGCTTCCTTCATCTGATGCCATCAGACTCTTTTTCAAATCATGTCGGACAGCTGTTTAGTCTGTCTTTACAGCTTATTTCTTAGCAAAGATCTCAAGGTGATTATTATTATTATTATTAATAATGTTTCAGTAAAATTAGATTTTCACATTAAAGACTGCGGATGTCAGAGGATAGGTGTGGTGAAGGCAGATTTATTCAAACAGAATACATATTTGGTCCATAAAAGTTACACAATCACACGTAATAATAACAATAATAAAAATAATAACAATATAGGCTACGGCCTATCGTAAGCTATTGCTTAAATAAAGAACGAACAAAGAACAATGCACAAATAAAGTGCATTGTAGGCTATCCCTTTGCAAAAAATAAACAAATTGTGGTACCGTTAAGGCTTACAGATTCTTCGAATGGAAAACAAGCATGTTTACCTTATCTGGGTAATGATATAATCGCAAATGCTCGTGCAAATTAGTAGTGTTAGAATCTTTTGCCGGCACTACTCGCTTGCAACAATGACAAAGTACTTGATTTAGGTCCTTAGGCTTGCTGGTTGCATCAGGTTTAAAGCCCAAATAATCCCAAATAGGGGATTTTGTATTCTTTTTCGCAACAAGCTCTTCCATGATTGCAATCGCAGAAAATGCCACCACATGTGCTGCGGGATTTGGGGGCGTGCGCCCACACCCACCGGGGCGAATATATTGGCAATTGTTGGTTGTTGGGCTGATGGTGGCTGGTAGGAAAATGTTTGTATATCACTTGTCTTGCCAGCTCCACAACCTCGCATCCTGTTCTCATTGTGTTCCTCTAATGGTTGGATCAATTGTCAACCTTGGTATGTTGTTTCCTGCCCCACGCAGGGTAATAATTAATACATTTTTTTTGGGGCAGATAACAATATTTTATTGACAAACGGCCTGGCCCGACCAAACGCATTGCCTTGCGCTGCATCGCGCCTTGCCCTTTCTAGTTGCTGCTGTCTATGGAATTTGTCGATGGAAGTGCTTAAAACCAGGAAATGAAATTCAGCACTAGTCTGTCACAGACCCATTGGTCTGCCAGTACTCACTGAAAGTTAAACTTTTGTCCCATCCCTTTAACACACCGCAAGCCACCGTCTGCACGCGAGCTGTCCCATATTTTTTTGTGCCACACGTTAACACAAAGTGACTGGGAGGCGCCCGCAAGGCAACGGATCTCGTGGGGCCCAGCCCTTAGGCTGCTGATACCGATATTCTGTGCCCATATTTAATATTGTTAAATGCAAAAAAGAATTATTAAAGGATAAATTACTTCCATTTAAATGAAGAATACTTTCATTTTACCAAGCAAGTTAATGAAGGACAAATTCTTATTTACAATAACGGCTTGGCAAGAGGCGAAATACCTCCTGTGGCCTTTTGGTTTCAGCTGGTGGAGCTCTTCATGGCCAATATACACTCACCGGCCACTTTATTAGGTACACCTTGCTAGTACCGAGTTGGACCCCCTTTTGCCTTCAGAACTGCCTTAATCCTTCGTGGCACAGATTCAACAAGGTACTGGAAACATTCCTCATAGACGGGGTCAATTTTCACAAAATCAGAACCCCGAAGGCATTTTGTGATAATTTATATTGTACAACATTTCTAGGGGTATTAAGGGGTGCTGAATCCAAATCTGCTGTATATGAAGCTCAAAAATGTCCCACAATGCCTCAAAATTGAGAAATTCAAAATGGCCGCCATCGCCAGGCTGAAATCTGTTTTTCAGTATATTTTTTTGACTAAACAAGATGAAAACATGAAATAAATGTGCTTTTGTAAGTTTTCCTACATGGGCAATTCAATGCCATATTCAGATTTGAGATGTAATGTGAAGAAACTGCTTAGACATTGCAAATACAGGTGTTTTTAACTATGAATAATTGCTCTTTCTCTAAGTTATTATTATTATTACTATTATTGTTGATATTATCACGCTGTGTTTACTTACTTTGCATTTTGTTTTGAGGACAAATGTACAAACAAATATAAAAAGTTACAAACTTTAATTAAATATTCACAGGTTTTCACAAATGGGGAATTTAACATCCTGTCAATAATCAGCTTGAAAATCACACAAGTAGAGAAAAACATCATCATTAGTGCTAAAGAAGTTGTCAATCAAATAAGATCAAAAAGCAGGAAGATCCATGGATCATGGTGATATTCACTGAACTATATCCCAGTAGAAGTTACAATGACAGCTTATTCGCAGTCCTCTTCAATATTTTGGCAAGTGTTGTCAGGTTTCCTTCAGTTGCATGCATCTATACATTCCATGCGACTCTTTCTGAATAGAAAAGGTTAAATGGAATAGAATAGAAAGATCACAACCAGTACAAGTACAGGTAAATTAGAATACTCTACTAGTCTATCGTATTTGTTAATTCTTGTACACAATGATCAACATCGGCTAATTCCCTATACACATACCTGCAGCTGCATCGTTGGCTGAGGCATCCCTTGGTACACCCACATGAAGTGAACTCCCTGCAGGCTTTAGGCATAGGTGGCAGAGACATTAGCCGTGGCACTAAATTACCTTCCTTGTGCATCCATCCCATTTCATCCACTGGAGGAAGATCAGGATGTGGCAGGTGAGCTTGGTTCCATATTGTCGCTTGATAG
Organism: Merluccius polli; assembly: GCA_030340625.1. NCBI lineage: Eukaryota > Metazoa > Chordata > Actinopteri > Gadiformes > Merlucciidae > Merluccius > Merluccius polli. The sequence continues at coordinate 88,443 of JAOPHQ010005728.1, read as the reverse complement.
TGTGAACGCATAATATGGAACTTCACTGCATCTGAGGTTGGAGGCAGAGTCTCTTGTGGACGACCTCTGCAAAACAACTTCACTCTTGCTTTGTCGTATGTATCAACCTCGGGCACACCATACATCTTACAGATGAATTTCTCTGTTGATTTCAAAACTTCTTCTGTGAGAGGGCCCTTCCCAAGTCCAGTCAGATCAGTGTGATGTTGCTCGAACACCTGCCAGGCACTTTTCTTTCCATGACCACTGAACTGAGAGACACTATCACAGCCAGTGATGGCATGGAAGGCAAGGAGTGTGTCCACTTGATCATCAGTGAGTAACTTGCGAATGTCATGAACTGGAAAATACTTTGGATCCTTTGATGTCCCGGCTTTCATATAGAGATGGGTACACCCAATTCTGTCATGAGCTAGAAGTAGAAGAAGCACATCTGTGTCACGTGCTGACACGACTATTGTGTCCATAGGATCCAAAGTATTTTCCAGTTCATGACATTCGCAAGTTACTAAAATGTTGCAGTGAGCCTTTCCAGGAGTAGGCTCGGTGAAATGCTGCCACACTGGATTTTTTTTCCGCTCTGACATTTCTTTAAAAGAATAAACAAAACATAGATCAGTGTCAATCTTGTTGTGCAATCATCTTAGATTCATATCACCCAAATTATGTGTGAAATGCATCATATGGATGGGTGCATATGATTAACTGTGCAAGGGTAAAAGGCTTCCTTCAACATCTACAACACACACTTGATTATGCATTGCCCGCTGACATATTATAAGACAGATATAATCAGGTCATCACAAAATGTCCTTTGTCAACACATAATAATTTAAGAAAACAATAAAAGTGAAAAGTAGCCATTGAAATAAATAGCTTGATTTGTAATTTAAGACTGCCATAGTTTCAATTTGTAGATATAATTTCTGCATGAAATTAAATGAGCATGTCTAAAATGCAAAGTCTACACACTAGTAGGTCTAAGACTCTAAACGAAAATATAAAAGAAGAATGGCAACCCCAGAACATAAATCAGCAGAGGAAAATAACATGTCAGATGCGCATTAAGCAACACATTGTTCAAGTTTCTGTTCTAAACTGCATCAACGTTAAAAGGAATAAATATTCAACTAAGTATAAAACATTTCTCAAGTTTTAAAAGCTCTCATTCAGGTGGCGCAGCACTCTCATATATCGCTGTGATGCGTGTGTGTCCCAATGAGTGAGACGCACACACACACACAAACTTTTGTTTGGTAGCTGACTGATGACAACAGTTTGTTGTCATCAGTTGTTTTTTGTTCTGTATTGCTGTTTACATTTTCCTGATATTCCTTAGATATTCTTGTTGCTACTGTGTGCAATAGTGTCATTATTTTATTTATGCTTAAATATTTATTTTCAGAATTTATTTTCAGTATTTTCAGCACTGAACTCTTTCTTACTTGTTCTACCTCACCTGTTTTTAATATTGAAGTTCAATAAATGTTCCTTTTTCAAATTGAGACTTGTAACATTTGTTATCATCAGTGTAATTTTTATGATGTAAATTGAGGGAGAAAAAGCAGTATCGGCTCAAGAAAATCGGTATCGGCGTATCGGCTATCGGCTAAGGCTGATGAAAAAAAATCGGTATCGGTATCGGCCTAAAAAATCTGTATCGGTCGATCCCTACAACTGGGTTGTCGAGGTTAGCACGCTGTACTAACTGCTAGTTAATATTGACTGCTCATGCAAGTTGATAACGTTAATGTTAATTCTTTAACTCTGGCGCTGAATGGTAGGCTACCACCACAACTAGAGTCTAATTCTGTGGGAGAGTGCAGGGACAGTGGAGAGAGTTCCATTGCTGAGGTGATTGATGAAAGGGATTTGACAGTTTAAAAGCCACCAGAATAGAGCTCAACAGTAAGGCTCCGTACAAAATCCAATTCATATTCTGAATCGAGGATTTTGATTATTAGTCATATGTCATAACCATCCAAGGTAGACTACCCACGAGCTATCAGATTGTGAAATGATGGTATATGCTCCTGTAGAAGCCACAAGTCCGTATGATATCCACCTTGTTTTCAGAAAAACGTGTTTTATTCATGATGCCATGGAGAAGTACTACACTACCCACAATCCTAAAGTGTAAAAGCCATGTCTCTGATTGGTGGAGCTTGTTGTTACCATGGAAATGTTTACCGCACCCGCCAATGTCATTTCGGACACACTCGTGGGGAATCGGTGGAACCGCCATTGATGGACGCCCGAGCAGTGATTACAGTCAGGAACCATGTCGATGACAACACTATACACTACACACTATATAAGACACTATATATACACACACAACACAAACTACAATATATTACAACACTAATATTAACAATAATAAACACTGTAATAATGACAAAGGTTAAATTCAAGAAGCGTGCTAAACTATCGTTAGGTTGGAAGTCGTTGGAAATGTATCATTCGCAATGGTTTATGGGATGAGTAGTTCCTTCACTCTTAAAATAAATGTACACAGTCTTGTACCTTTGCCTTTTTTTCCGTTTTCCAAATGTTTTATGGTCACGATTCATCTCGTAGCTGGTTGGCTTGGTTCCTGGCTTAAAACTCATTGGAGTCAATGGAGTGAAGTCAATGGAGTGAATGAATGGGACATTTACTTCTGGGGTACAGAGCCGTTTAAACATTGGGTGGTCACTGTTAAGCTCTATACAGGAAATTACATCTACTCTGTTAACATTTTTCTGGGGGAGGACCCACAGACCCCCTGTTACATTGTCCCACCCACATTTTCTATGCTTCCTACGCCCATGCTGCATAGTATGACTACGTTCCAGTATTGTAGAGCAATGCTGGCAAACGGAAATGGTGATTGTTTTCACTTGCCTTCTATGTAATGTCACACACAAGTCTGTTCGTTCGCTAGGCTAGCAGGCTAATGTTGGTTAAGCTGGGTTTTTTTTAAGGTTTGTGTCTGAACATGCAAGCGAGGGCCTGTGGTGTGCACACTGACTTGGAGTGGATTGAGGCTCGGGCTACAAGCATGTGTTTGTGCTTGCTCCTCTCCTCTCTCGTTGGCATGGCAACCAGTGTTAGTACAAGCAGGAACAAGCCCATGCTGCTTTGCGACCATGCTGCTTTGCTATGGGGCCAACTGTGTTCACCCGCCCCCATCCCCCCCCCCCACCCCCTGGGGCGCGCCGTTTCACTGCCAAGCCTACCCTGATGTGGGCCGTGTGTTAGTGGGAGAATGGAAAAGATAGAAATCTCTGTTTTTCCTGCCCCTATGTGCCAAGTGTTTGCATATTTGTGCAGATATTTTTTGTGCATGGAAAAGGAATCTTGATGAGGATGTGATATGAGGATATATACGCGTGTGTATAAACTTTTGCAACTTTTGCCACTTGTGACAAGGTCACTTTTGCATAATATAAGTTTATATTGAAGTTGTCTTGGCAACATATCTTATAGGTCACATAATATTAGGCTATTTAATGTGCTATTAATCAATTTATTTATTTATTTGGCATATTTCCCAGCGGACATTTTGGCTATCAGCAAAAAGTCTGCATTTGCCGGCTAACGTAAACCCTGCCAGCGACACCTCCGCCAGCCAAGGCAGCAGCCCCAGGCCTCTAGTCTCCAGGGTGGCTTGGCTGGTCACACTAAGAAGGTGTGGGGTTTGGGTTTTTATTTTAGGTATTGCAACCCTGTTAAGAGCCTGTTAAGATTGGAGTAATTGTGGCACACAGGATAAATCTGCTATCACACACACACGAGAGAGAGGTTGGACATGTCAACATTTAACACGTGCTCTGGCTGTAACATTTTGCCAACTCTCCAATAAACTGGTTTGTACAACATCTACCTGTGTCCTGTGTGTCGGAGGAGCCCAGCAAAGCCACAATATGCGACCAAAACGGTCACAATTCCGAGCCCTGCTTACTGTGACCCACAGTTTAAAAACCAGCACTCTACAGAACAGGCCTAACGGCGCACAATCTGAACCTCCTCCCATCATCGCAGCCTGCCATTAATTCCTAGCCTAGCTTGCAGGACCGCCAGTAGGAAACTTGGGTGTTGAGTTACAGCCATGATCCAGAAATTAGACACCCCTCCCTCCCTACCTTCTTTGTTAAAGACTAATGAGGTCTGGCCGCTGGCAGGTTTGCTAACCTCTCTTTGCTTGTGTAGTTGACTTTGTATCGTCACACTGAGGAACCCAGGATTAATAGATGTTACATCATCTATCTCAGTCTTGATTCGAGCATATCGAACCTGCATATCTTTTGTTTTTTGCCCAGTCACCAAAGTAAACAACTGCTGTGTGGAAGTTTTCCCCTGCCACACAGCACCTTAATGGCTTTTGCTGGGGCCCTCCGACACAGGACATGGGTAGATGTTGGTTGAATATGCATTTATTGCAGATGGCATGATGGTATACGCTGAGCAGATGGTATATGCTGCCATGACGAGGCTCTCTCTTGAGTGTGTGCTTTGCTCATGCACCACAGGTGTGCAGCCTCACCCAGCCCCAGAGTCTAATCAGTATGACTCAGGCTAGGTGAGGCTGTAAACCAGCCCTTGGTTAAGAATTCAGGCAAAAAAGGCAGTGGTGGTCTCTAAAAGAGTAATCATAGCGCCAAAGAAAAAACCTAATTTCCATTGTTGAATAGTTAAGACTCCCTTCCTTGTTGTTTGTGGCTTCTGGTTATGGTTTGACAGCTGATCTGTGGCACAACACAGACACCCTTAAATAAAACATGGCTATAGGACTACACTAAACGCAACCTCACTCACATCATAAGGAACAAAGGTTGAGAGGCTTTTTGTCTTTGTCTTCAACCACCTGCTGTACTTTACTGCTAACTCAGGTTCCAAGGAAAGCATGAATCCATCTCTTGTTGAACCAGAACCGCCTAGTGACAAATAATATGGGGAGGGAGGTAGTTTTCCAGCTCTTCAGAACTAGAACCCATGTTTTACTAAACACTTGTGGTCATTTTCACACCCCTCATCGAATGCTTGCAAAAACACTCCTGCCTTGCTGAACGTTATTTTGAGTCACTCTTTAGGTCCTTTTTAGATGAGTGTTTGGATGAGTGCGTGAGTGTTTGGGTGTGGTGTCAACCTAAAGTGGCCAGACCATGGCAGGGCTGCCAGAACTTTGTGGGGTTGACAGATGTTGTCTGTGGTCGAGTATGAACTTGGAGGCTGTTCTCTCTCACTCTCTCACACTGTTTCTGACTCTGCTCGGTTACTTTTTGTATTGCCGCAATGCTGGCTCACTTTTATTTTGCGATTAAACTTTCCTTGGTATCTGCGGCTTTCGCAGTGAGGGTCCTGTTCCGTCTGTTCGGTTGTATGTTATGATATTGCATGTATATTGTTTTAAGTTAAGGTGTGGCCTACACAATCTAATCTTTGCACAATATAGTAGATATATTGCATTGCGTTGTCATAGTATCTCTTAGTCTCTATCTTTTTCTATGAGTTCCATGAGGTACAATACATAAAATAAGATAATCCTTTATTAATCCCACAGTGTGGACATTTGCAATGTTAAAGCAGCAAAATGGGGGCAGTGCAATAGAATGGAGCATCAGTAAAAGAACAAGATGCAATTAAATAAGATTTTACCCATTTTAAATAGTTGGAAAAAATAAAATCAATATGTGACGGTCAATGTTGATATTGTGGCGGGCCGCCACAAATGAATCAATGTATGGGAAACACTGCATTCACCCTACACACGTGATGCATTCTATCCTACATCAAATACACACACATTCGCCCTACACACGTGATGCATTCTGTCCTACATCCAAGACACACACATTAACAGTGATTGACAAATGTCACAGTGACAGTGACACATGATTCATTCTATACTATACTACAAATATGATAATTTTCACCCCACATCCCTCCATTCAAAATGGAAACATACGCTCCTACATAATTGCATTGTACATTTCTTATTCTACATGCAGGTTGAATAGTAAGACAATCTCAACTACTAATACTACTACAACTACTACAACCACTGCCGCATGCCACATGAGTGGCTTTTCTGGGCTCCTCAGACACAGGACACAGGTAGATGTTTGATGTATAAATCCATTTATTGGAGATGGCAAGATGGTACAAGCCGAGTAGATGTTACATGCATCTGCTCGCACGCATGTGTGTTTTTTTTAGCATTATGCAGTTTGTAAGACATATCCTGACTACCCCTGCCAACAGGGAAGGGCTGGTGCTGTGAGGTGGCTGTCCATGACAGAGCTCTCTTGAGTGTGTGTGCCTTGATTACTGATGCACCACAGGTGTGCAGCCTCACCCAGCCCCAGAGTCTAATCAGTCTGACTCGGGTCAGGTCAGGCTGTAAACCAGCTATCAACCACACACACTCCACACACCCCCAACAAAAAATGAGGCTGGGGAAAATCCCCAGCTGAAGCCTTCCCCCCCCCCCCAAAAAAAAAACAGAAAAAAACACAAACAGGACTCTTAATGGGGTTATCATACCCAACAAAAAAAACGTACTCTTTACAGGGTTGTCATACCCACTAAAATAAAAAAACAACACCCAAACCTTATTGCCTCCACACCTCCCCAGAGTGACCCGTCAACCCCCTCCCCTCCATCCTGGAGATTGGAGGCCTAGGCTGCTGCCTTGGCTGGTGATCTCTTAGCTGGCTGTTGCAGGGGCTGCCTGGATGGGCTGGGAGGACGCTTGACAGCTAGGCCACGGAGGTAGCTCCTTGGTACGGGCTCCCCTCCACCAGGGCGACAAGACACTATCCCCCATCTCCTTCCTGGGTCATGGGGCCTTGGGCGGCTGTGCTGGCTGGCAGAGGTGCGGCTGGACCTGGGGCCTCATGTACGAAGGTTGCGTACGCACAAAAACGTGGCGTACGCAAAAAAAAATGGCGTTCCACGCTCACGTTCAGATGTATGAAACGTGAAATGACCGTGGAAATGTGCGGTGCCTCACGTCAACTTCATAGCTGGCGTACGCACGTTTCTACAGCTATTGTTCCTTTGGCGACACTTATAGGTGACGCTGGGAAACTGTTAATAATGTCAAAAACAATTAGTCATCAGAGTGATGTGCACGTCAGAGACACACTTATGAACAATTAACACACCCACCGTGTTTGCAACTATACGGGTGGATATAAACGCATGCGCAATGTGATGAAGAAAATGGTATTACCGATGGCAGCGTTAGCGTTGTTAGAGGACCTTGCAAATGGTGCAATCTGATGTGAGCGAGTATTTAGGGAACGCGAGGATTTACTTGCAAACGATGACAAGTGGCTCATCAGCCGATTTCGAATGTGCGACAAAGTATGCGAAGTATGCGGGAGTTAATAGCGTTACGGAATTTGCTCAGAAACAGCGCCACCTAGTGGTCATCCTAGTGTGCGGCATGAAAGTGACGCATAGAATATATTCCTCCGCTTCACCTCCACCTTCAGATCCGACCACTTCTTCTTCACCTGTGTGTGCGCTGCTCGGACCCCACGGGTCACACACACGCTCCCACTCATCTCCTTCCTCTTCATATTGATCCCTGCTGACGGGACCAGAGAGAATCTCCCTCCGCGGCTCCACGTCATCACCACAATCTCCAACTCGGACTCTGTGAAATGTCTTTTCTTTCCTTTGTTCATGCTTGTGTTACACCCATAGTGCAAGCTGACTCAAGGGTTGGCATATTTTAGAAAAGATGTTATTCTGAAAGAATCAATTAAACAAAAAGACAAGTGAGTCGGCTGGTCTTCAGCGGCTTTAGGCTACTGGTCCCGGTTAACTGCCGACTGAAGAACGCAGCGCAGCCCACCGTTTATATAGCCGCGGGTGGTCTCGTGCCTTTAATACTTAATAATAATAATAATAATAATGCTTAAAATTGAATGGGGGGTGTCTGTAAAAATGCCAAATAAAGTCCATACATATAAAATAACACATTTAAGTAAGTGGCAATAATATATAAATATCCTCTGTGCCACACTTGCTTGTTTTATCTGATCGGATAGAGGTGAATCTCAGGTCCAGGGCCTATTTACATAGATTTGCATATTTAAATGAGGGCGTGGACAGGGAGGAGTTTGCCACATCTGCACGTGCGCTCAGTTCCACGTTGATCGGGATGTACAAAAGAAACGCGCTCGGATCCATGCGTACGCACACTTTCATACATCTGAATTTATTTGTGCGTACGACATTTTCGGGGTTTTGGCGTACGCCAAAATCCACGCAAGAATCCACGCAAGTCTTCGTACATGAGGCCCCTGGGCTGCTCTGAGTTGGTTATAAGGGCTGCTAGCTTCCTATGGTTGCTTGTGGCGGTTGCTGTGCTGCCTCACCCGTCCTCCGTTGGGCACCAGCAGCGACCGTCCTTGCCATCGGGGAAGGGTGGCTGTCCGTAAAAACAGCTGGTGACTACAGTGCATGTCCGGGCAGCCCTTTCATGTCCCTTCCCGGTCGGAGAAGCCCCATATTGGGCGCTAGTGTAGCAGTAGACCTCTGCCACACGCCACATGGGTGGCTTCATTTATTGGAGATGACAAGATGGTACAAGCCAAGCAGATGTTACATGCTGCCATGACAGAGCTCTCTCTTGAGTGTGTGTGGCGATGACATTCTGGGCCGTTACCGATGTTTAAAATAACAATTTGGCCGATAACCGATGCCGATACCAATGTTTTGTTTTAATTAGTTTATTTTGTTTTTGTTGTTATTTATTCCCCCTTTTGTGCCAAGGAAACAATGAAAATAACTGAACTGTTTTTCCTGAAAGTCTTTCAGCCCTTCATCACACTATCTTTGAATGAGCACAAATGATTTGCCATTGTTAGCTTGGTTTGTATAACGTGCCTTTCCACTGATTACTTTCTCTGATCTCGGTACCTGTCCGCTGTCCAGTTGTTGAGAACCACTGTTCTATGAAGTATCAGTCATGACAGGTGAGGTTGAGATGCAGGTTGTTGTATCCTGACTCCTTCATAAATCATGGTCCTCCTAACATTGAGGATCCAAGGGCATTACTATCATGACTCTCTGATGTGCTCTCCAGAGTGCGTAGTAGCAGTTTTGTGTGCCCTTTGTGTGTGTTCAGGTGTGTTCTAGTGTCCACAAAGGTGACGTAAGGTGTCACTCTATAAACAAACATACTGCTGCCTGCCACTGCTTCTGGCCTTTCTTTATGCTAGGCTTTCAACCTTTCTAGTTTAGAGACCAATAAGAAAATGTCAGTTTCCTGATTGAAAGAGGAAGTTGATGAGTTGTCATTGCAGCTGTTTTTTCAGCTATAATGCATGGGGAAGTTTACAACAAAAAAGTTTGTCCTTGATTATAAGCACATCTTATTTCTGCAATTTCTAGTATTTATGCATCAAAATAAATGAGTACCAATGTAATAAACAACCTGAGCATTTGAACTATTAGTATATATGATTAGCGATGTCCCGATACAACTTTTTCACTTCCGATACGATACCGATATTCAATTCAATTCAGTTCAATTTTATTTGTATAGCGCCAATTCATAACAGAAGTTATCTCAGGGCACTTTTCAAATGGAGCAGGTCTAGACCAAACTCCTAATAACATTTACAGAGACCCAACAGTACCACCATGAGCAAGCACTTGGCACGGGGGCAAGGAAAAACTGCCTGTTAAAAGGCAGAAACCTTGGACAGACCCTTCGGCTCTAGGTGGGTGGTCATCTGCCTTGACCAGTTGGGGTGAGAGAGAGAGAGAGAGAGAGAGAGAGACTACATCAATACACTAATGAACATGATGATGAAGACAGCACCAATGATGGGGGACAGCGAGCAGCATCAACAGTAACTATATATAACTGGTAACTGATATTAGCAATGGCAGTCAAGCAGGACCATGGAGGCTCCGCCAGGATCCATGAGAACCTGCGAGACGAGAAAACACAAGAACTCCAGGGAAGAAGTGTTAGTAACATGCATTAATGGGACATGAATGTGTGCACACAGAGAGAGAGAGAGAGAGAGAGAGAGAGAGAGAGAGAGCGAGAGAGCGAGAGAGAGAGACTCAGTGCACCAAGGGAAATCCCCCGATAGTCTAGGCCTATAGCAGCATAACTAAGGGATGGTTCAGGACTCACCTGATCCAGCCCTAACTATAAGCTTTATCAAAGAGGAACGTCTTAAGCCTACTCTTAAATGTGGAGAGTGTGTCTGCCTCCCAAACCACAACTGGAAGCTGGTTCCACTGAAGAGGAGCTTGGTAACTGAAGGCTCTGGCTCCGGTTCTACTTTTAGAAACTATTGGAACCACCAGTAGCCCTACATTCAGAGAACGCAGTGTTCTAGTGGGGTAGTAGGGTACTATGAGCTCTTTGAGATATGAAGGGGCCTGCCCATGAAGAGCTTTATAGGTGAGGAGGAGGATTTTAAATTCTATTCTAAATTTTACAGGGAGCCAATGCAGAGAAGCTAGTACAGGAGAGATGTGATCTCTTTTCCTAGTTCCTGTCAGTACTCGTGCTGCAGCGTTTTGAATTAATTGGAGCATCTTAATGGATTTATTAGGACAACCTGATAATAAGGAGTTGCAGTAATCCAGCCTTGAGGTAACAAATGCATGGATTAGTTTTTCTGCGTCTGTCTTTGATAGGATGCGTCTGATTTTTGTAATATTACGTAAATGAAAAAAGGCAGTCCTAGAGGTCTGCTTTATGTGGGAATTAAATGACAGATCCTGATCAAAGATAACTCCAAGATTCCTGACAGTGGTGCTAGAGGCCAATGTAATGCCATCTAGAGTAGCTATATCTGTAGACATTAAGTCTCTAAGGTTTTTGGGGCCAAGTACAAGAATTTCGGTTTTCTCTGAGTTTAACATCAGAAAATTGCAGCTCATCCAGGATTTTATGTCTTTAAGACATGTTTGTAATTTAGATAATTGATTAATTTCATCGGGTTTGATCGATAGATATAACTGCGTATCATCTGCATAACAATGAAAGTTAATGGAGTGATTTCCAATAATATCGCCTAAAGGGAGCATATATATAGTAAATAGTATTGGTCCAAGTACAGAACCTTGTGGAACTCCATGACTAACTGTAGTATTTATTGAAGATTCATCATTCACATGTACAAACTGTGAACGATCTGATAGATATGACATAAACCAGCTTAGTGCGGTTCCTTTGATGCCAATTTCATGCTCGAGTCTCTGTAAAAGAATACTATGATCAATGGTGTCAAAGGCAGCACTAAGATCTAATAATACAAGTACAGAGACAAGTCCATTGTCAGAAGCAATCAAAAGGTCATTATTAACTTTAACCAGAGCTGTCTCTGTGCTATGATGAACTCTAAATCCTGACTGGAAATCCTCGAATAAACTATTGTTGTGTAGAAAGTCACACAATTGTTTGGCGACTACTTTCTCCAGAATTTTAGACAGAAAGGGGAGATTAGAAATCGGTCTATAGTTGGCTAAAACCCCTGGGTCAAGAGTGGGCTTTTTAAGAAGGGGTTTAATTACAGCTACTTTAAAGGACTGTGGTACATATCCTGATAATAAAGAAAGATTAATCATTTCCAGTAAAGAAGTGCCAATTAAGGGTACAATTTCTTTAAGCAGCCTAGTTGGGATGGGGTCTAACAGACAGGTTGATGACTTTGATGAAGAAATTATAGAAGTTAACTGATGAAGACTGACAGCAGAGAAACACTCCAAATACACATCTAAGTTTGCACCAGTCAAAGTGTCTGATGTTGGAGAGCCAGCGATACCTATTGAGGGCATTTGGTGACTAATTTTCTCTCTAATAGTAATAATTGTATTATAAAAGAAGTTCATGAAGTCATTGCTACTTAAGTTGATGGGGATACATGGCTCAATAGAGCTGTGACTCTCTGTCAGCCTGGCTACAGTGCTGAAGAGGAACCTGGGGTTGTTTTTATTTTCTTCTATTAGTGCCGAGTAAAAGGCTCCTCTGGCATTACGGAGGGCCTTTCTATAATGTTTAAGATTATTTTGCCATATTAAGCGATTTTCTAATAAATTGGAAGCGCGCCATTTCCTTTCTGATTTCCTTGTTTCTTGTTTTAATTGACGAGTTTGTTGGTTGTACCACGGTGCTAGTTTCCTATGTTTTATTATTTTCTGTTTTCTAGGAGCGATAGAATCTAATGTTGATTGTAGAGAGCCTACAGCACTATTAACAAGATTATCAATTTGGGAGTGACTAAAGTTAATATAGGACTCCGTTATATTCAGATATGGCATTGAATTAAACACTGATGCAATCTCCTCCTTAAATTTAGCTACAGCACTGTCAGATAGACATCTGCTGTAGGAAGTTTTGCTTAATGGCTTATAGTCAAATAATAGAAATTCAAAAGTTATTAAATAATGATCAGATAGGAGAGGATTATGTGGAAAAACTATTAAATGTTCAATATCCATGCCATATGATAGAACAAGGTCAAGAGTGTGATTAAAACAATGGGTTGGTTTATTCACACTCTGACAGAAGCCAATTGAGTCTATTAATGAGGTAAATGCGTTACTAAGGCTGTCATTTGTAACATCCACATGGACATTAAAATCACCTACAATAATATATTGTAGCCTTGAGTATTGGCTGATACCGATATCAATACGATATCAGCACGAATCATACATACTTTTATTCCTTATTTTGTTGTGTGGAATGTTAGAAACGGCTTGATCAAGTGATGTTACTGATGTTACTGTTACTGATGTTGTAGTGATGTAACAGAAAACAATAGTCAGCAACAGTAGGTATGGGAAAAACTGACCCAATTATCCAGCACTTCTATAATAGGTGACTCTGGTTCACACTCCAACACAGTAGGTGGCGGTAATGCACCTTAACGTTGGTGCCGGCTGCCATAAATGCCAAAGAAGAAGAGCGCCCCTATCCAGCCAATAGAACTCTGATCCAGCATGCACAGCCCACGTGATCACAACAACGACAACGTGTGTGCTTGTAGCAAGGAGGAGTGATGTCGGCCGTGTGGAAGTATTTTACCGTAAACTCGGACAAAGACGTTGCAGCTAAGTGCAACATTTGTCATGCGCAAGTGTCCCGTGGAGGGACAGAACCGGGAAGGTTCAATATAAGCAACCTCATCGCACATTTGAAAAAATACCTGCTTGGAAAAATGGACTGCTTATATCGGAGCGCTTATGTCAGAGATTTTAGATGCAGTCCAATATTCGCTTTTTTGGCTGATATCGGACTGATATCCGATATCAATATCGGATCGGGACATCCCTATATATGATTAACTGTTATCAGGTTATCAGGCTTAACTTCTGTCACTGTCAGACGTCACTGTTGTAAAAGGTAGGGATGCACCGATTGTGAAATTCTGGGCTGATATGTTTAAAATAACAATTTGGCCGATAGCCGATACCGATGTTTAGTTTTTTTTGGTTTATTTTGTTTTTGTTGGTACTTTTTTCCCCTCTTGTTCCAGGGAAACAAAAAAATCTTCATTATAAAAAAATAACGGAACTGTTTTAAAGTCTTTTAGCCCTTCATCACACTATCTTTGAATGAGCTGTGGGGTTGTGCTCCGAGGAAGAAGGCCGCCGACAACAGGATCGCTTTAACTCACTTTATTTGTTTAGTATTATTATTTAATCTATGAAGCAGAAGGAGGGGTATTTGTATAAGTTCACGCGTGGAGAACCCCCAAGCGTTGCATCCTCAGTAGCTTTGCATCCGTCCCGATGCGCTGCCTGGGGGGGTTCTGACTTGAGCCGGCGACTTCCGCCGGTAGTCACTGGGCAGGAGGCGTGGCCTCCATGACGCACAATGGCTAGCGTTAAGCGCCGCCCCCAGTATATTGTTTGCCGCCATCATGTGTTGAGGTGCAGTTACTACAACTTGTATATTTATTACTACTCTTTTGAGCTGCTGATACATATGCTTATTATTAATCCGCAACAGTCCCTCCTTGGTCATCACTGATGACCATACTATAAATTAATAATGCTATGTATCATGTAAGGTCTAAAAATGGTGAGTATAAATTCAAGCGAAAAGAAAAACATCAACATCACCAATCGACTTAGTTCGGGAAAACCCCTTCTGAATAGGTGGAAAACCTGTCGCATCTCTAAATTGGATGGCATTCACCTTGGTGTGTCTCAAAGAATACATGGGCCGTAGCCAACAGTAGACAAATTATCATCACATCATACAATCCATATGTCATACCATTATCACAGTATCCTGAGGACAGAAAGGCATAGTAGTTAATGCATTGTAATTTCCCCATATGAAATCCCTTCAAATACTTATATGCATGTATAACCAAAATCGAATACCTCCAGGTATAAGAACAGACATTACCGTGTTAGCAGCTCTGGCTAACACAGAAGAGACATTATCGTGTTAGCAGCATTAACCCTATATAGATCTAAAAAAACGCCCTGTAGACTAGCATGCAATTGCTCAGATGGTTTCCATGCACGCAGGTTACTCAAAGATCATCAGTGTTATCCCCCGTATCTGTAGCCAACCTCAAGTCGGACAGTTCATGAATTCAATGCCCATCTTGTGATCCATAGGCAAGGCCCACACGCCAAGGTTACCAACACGTACCCATGTGTGCCTTCCCCACGGATCCACTCCTCACCAGTAGTCAGAACATTTTAGCAGCTTCAAAAAATTCATCCGTTTCATTATTAAAGCAATCATGGGACTACAGCATAACACATTCCGTACTTATAATGCATTGTATTGACAACCGTGAAGCATACTGTGTATTTAATAATTCAACATTCAAGTAAAACAGGTGCCATGTCCTCCTAGACACAGGTGCCGAACTCCAGGATATCAGGTACCACAGCCTGATCAAGTCGGGGCGCTCCAGTGTCCCCTGCACACTCTCGGGTACACCTGGTCACCTTTCTCCACCCTGGTTGGTGGTCCATCCTTTGGCTCTGCACTCTGTTTCTCGGAAATGTCAGTTTCTTGAATGTCCCGGTCACTCTTTCCACCATTCCCAGTGAATGTAACATAACTGCTTGTTTGATGGGTGACTGCTGCACCACCCGGTGTTGGCGCTGTAGTTTTGACACAGCAGTGGAAAGAGCTAACAAGTTAAGGTATTAAACACAGCATAACAGCATTAGGCGTTGTCGTAGTAATTCCCAATTTTCTATGTCAATAAACTATTTAGCTTATGCATTAGATCCTTTCCCAACAGATTGCTGAAGTATTTCCCAATGATTACTTTAACCTGGTCCTTGCAAATGTTCAAAGACCATATGTCTGACTTATGTAAATTCAACACTTAAACAAATAAAACGAAAAACAAAAAAACAAAAAATCTAAATGCACAATTACTCCCCCCTTGAAAATAAAATGCAAAACTATTCCCTCCTTGAAATAAAATATCCTTGCAAATAAGATACAGAAATATTCCCTCCTTGAAATAAAATATCCTACTTATTCCCTCCTCGTGACTTTGAAAAAGTCACGTAAAATTAACACAAAGTTAAGCATGTTGCATTCATTCTTCCCGCTTGTAGTGACCTTTATATATCGATGATATCATAAAGTATATGTACATGACAGTCTGGGTCCTAGTTTATCAAGCTTTTTGGCACAACTATTTTAGTCTTCTAGCGTTACCTTTAAATCTTATGCCCACATTATTTTATTTTACTTTTAGACTAGGTAAACTTATTCAATTGTTCTAATAAGGCCAAATTCATGAGCTAGTCTCACCCCACCGGAAGATCTCTTCCCAGTTACCCTTTCAGCAGCTGAAGAGAGGTCTTTCCAGGTCGGGTTACCATCATCCAGTCGAAAACCACCTCTAGGAGATGAAAAAAGAGTATCATGACGGTAGGGAAGAACTCACCCCCCCATCAGGATGAAGCACTTCTCTGCAATCCAGTCACTGCCAATGCACAACAAATCATAATTATAGAGTGTTAACATCTGACAACATCAATCGCTTGTGAATAATCAATCATTAAAAGAATCAAAAGAAAATAGAAAATATAGTGTAAAAACACATCACATTCAGATAAGACCGTCAACCATGTTGCCTCCTAATATGAAACTTATCAACCGCTGGTAACAGGAATGTTCCTGCTGTTCATTTTGTGTATGGAGTCCATTTCAATGTCCAAATATGAGTTTGAGTCCATTTAGGGCAGGAACCCCAGATCAACTGTCCTCTCTCTAATGGACCCCCCTCCATTGTCCTGGGGGAAGAGAGACCAAAACCAACCAGTATCTTTGCAAAGAAAACATCTAACACAATACAACAAACAATATGTAGACAGTCGTTTCCAGTATGGAATTATAGATCAGGCATGTCTTAATCCTATATGGTCTTAATGATCTTATATCGTTATTAATCTAAGTAGTTCGAACCATATGTGAGAGTTATACCAAAACAAACTTGCATACAATGTTGAGTCAAACAATAGGTAAATATGGTGAGTGAAGTTAAAATTGAATATATATGTAACCACACACAATCATTGAATAGTTTTGCTTACTAAAAATGGATATGGCTCAGATAAACCAACCTCAATTTCCTCATTGTCATCGCCCAAGTCACCTCTAATAATCAAATGGCACCTGTGTGTGTGTCCCAGGTGAAAACCCTCTGGTCCATCTAAGAATCATAGCCTCAGCAACGGTCAGCATCATTGAGCAAAAACAAAACATCGTACATAAAAACAAGACAATGGACACCACATTATGAAGGTAAACTGAGCAACCCAAAAATTGACTGTATTAATTGTTACACCCCTACACTGTGTATCAGGTTATGACTCTACCACACTCCCATATCGTCGCTTGAGGCGGGAGCAAAGTCCCTGGACTGTTAGTCCCCAGCGCTGGTTGACCTCTGGACTACTGTGGACGAGTGGTAGAGGAGATAACTTCTGATTTAAATGAAACTATCAGATAGGGCCGTATTATGCCCATCAACCATCTTATGCACAAATACTCATGAGGGGGTACCAGGGGTTCGGGGCTTCATGTGACGTGACTGAGCTGTTGGTCTGCTATTTGTCCTATAAAGCACAAAACACTCACACAAACAGTTAAAAGTATAAAACAAATACACAAAGAAAACAAAATCAACAGGAAACAAAAACAAATAACAGACATATATACATAGTTGACCTGATCTTCAACCGCTTAATGTTCGCATTGCTTTCTTCGTTATGTTTCATTATGTCTATTATTATTATTATTATTATTATCATTATTACCACTACTATTATAAGGTAAACCCCTACATAACTCTATAATGCCTCCCTCCTTTGTTAGATCTCCTTATCTAAATTACCTCCTGCGGCTTTATCTCTGCTCTGTCCCTCTCTCTCTAGACCACATTTCTCTCTTTACCTTCTTTAACTTTCTTTAACTTTCTTACACTTTCCCTTCTTCCATCCTTCTGTCTACTTCCCTCTGTCTTTCTAAATAAATCCTCCTGTTATAAGAATTACCACTTACTGTCCCCATCTCATTGTGTCCTGTCCAACTTCCCTTTCCTCCTTTGTTAACCTTATAATTTCTTATCATTAATAAAAACAAAAAGAGGTGTTCATGATCTTTCTTTGGAAGGGGCATGGAGGTCCCCTCCTTCTCTTAAGGTTAAAGGAAAGAATAAAACAAAGAGTTAATGTCAATTTTAACACCTTCCTATTACTGACAAGTTGATGCTTATGAATAATCAGTTTTTACACAACAACACTTTTCATCGCAGTAATGACATCTGCTAACATAGTTATTTATAAATGTATATGTCTAGATAATAACATTAAACCAAATTATTGTATTGGGCTCCATTCTGCCTTCTCCCCTTGCATTCTAGGAGCGCACAACTTCATTCACACTCCATTCACACTTGCAAACGCAGACTGGCAAACGCCATTCCTTTGTCCCCTTCTTCATGGTCAGTCGTCGGGGGAGGGGGAAAGTCTGGGTAGTCTGGGTGGGAGTAGGGGTGGTCGAGGGGTAGGGGGTCTTGGGGGCCATTTTGGGGACTCCCAAAATGGCTGACAGGGATTTGTAATCTATGCTCCCTGCTGTGTTACTAGGCCTACCAGTTAATATTGTGTATATGCCCAACTATGTGTGTGCCCATATGTACAAGTGCTCCAACTCCACTTGCACTGTTAGGTATATGTCTATAGGTTAGATAGATGAGTTTACCGTCTCTCCCTAGACTTAGCATAGCCATTAGCCTCCACTTGGGCCAAATGGCTAAGAATACGGGAATGCTACCATCCCCCTTGGAGAACAATGAGCCATAAACCACCCCCCGTGGTGGGCTATCTTCCGCTAGGCCCTCGTGTTTAGCTTATGTGGCTAATAGTACCAGAATGCTACCATGCTTCTATGAGGAACAAAAGGCTAACCCACGTGTTGGGTTCTCCAGTTACATTCTGCAGACTTAACTAAGATGCACTTTAGCAAAGTTAGCAAGCATCAACACATGCAGGGTTAGCTACACGAATGCGGGCAATTGTGTTTCATGCAAGTTAGCGTAGTTCTTTGTGCATGCAATGTTAGTAGTAATGTTAGTAGCGTTCTATGACCACTCGATCTCCTCACTTCACTTCCTAATTCACCACGTTATCATATTAGGTCACAATCTTTGACCAATTAAACAAGATAAAACAATTTAGGGGCCCCAAACCGATTTTAAAACATTAATCGGGCCTCAAACCCGCCTCTTTTTTGTCTTTTTTTATTTTATTTTAAGTCATATGTGGGCCTCAAACCCGCCTCTTTTTTGTCTTTTTTATTTTATTTTAAACCATATGTGGGCCTCAAACCCGCCTCTTTTTTGTCTTTTTTATTTTATTTTAAGCCATATGTGGGCCTCAAACCCGCCTCTTAAACTAATTCGGCCTCAAACCGATTTACTACTAAATGGGCCTCAAACCCTTACACTCATACATTACTGGCCATTTGTTACTTCTTATTTGCCGTAAAATGGCGACTAATATAATTTAATCAATCCCAATTTGAGTATTCAGCGCCTGTTCATTTTACGTCGGCTTAACTGTAACGACTATGGACCGAAGAACCAAAGCTCTACCACAACGTACGCTAGCAGCTCTGTCACCTAATAGTCCTATATCTATCTATGTGCAGTTTTAGCCTAAGCAATGGGCACTGCTTACCTCCTGTTTATGGCGCCATGTGGCAGAGCTGATGAGTCGTATGCTGCAGTGCGGCCAAAGTTCCAAGGTTCCAAATAAAGCCTCTCTTTCCCCGAATCACGTCGGGAGGTCACCAGAATGTGGGGTTTGTGTCCCGGGGAAGAAGGCTGCCGACAACAGGAAACGCTTATAACTCACTTTATTTGTTTAGTATTATTATTTAATCTATGAAGCAGAAGGAGGGGTATTTGTATAAGTTCACGCGTGGAGAACCCCCAAGCGTTGCATCCTCAGTAGCTTTGCATCCGTCCCGATGCGCTGCCTGGGGGGGTTCTGACTTGAGCCGGCGACTTCCGCCGGTAGTCACTGGGCAGGAGGCGTGGCCTCCATGACGCACAATGGCTAGCGTTAAGCGCCGCCCCCAGTATATTGTTTGCCGCCATCATGTGTTGAGGTGCAGTTACTACAACTTGTATATTTATTACTACTCTTTTGAGCTGCTGATACATATGCTTATTATTAATCCGCAACAGAGCACAAATTAAATCCTACAAATAAATGTATGAAACAACCTTTAATATAACCTTCTTTCACATGACATGACTTTGAAAAATATTTTTTGTTTAGTTTTGTTTGATCGGGCCCAAACAAATCTGTCCAAGCCCGACATTACAACAGCAGTTTTGGGCCCGAACCCGCCCCAAACCCGAATTTCAGCTGAAAACATTTTTATATTTTTACATTTTTATATATATATATATATATATATATATATATATATATATAGTTTATTGCAAGCTAAAGTAAACTACATTGTGCATAGAATATTGTGCAAATTATTATCAAAATGAAAAAATAACAAAATGTAAGATCAAACTAAAATGAATAGCCGATGGTTATATTCATTCATTACAGTCGGGAGTCGCAGAGTCACACACACAGTCGCACTTGCGATATTTAAGGAACCCCACGCATATGTTCTCACTGTTGACTGAATCAAAGTTGTCCCATACCTCCGAATTTCCTGATGTTAATAATAATAATAATATTATATTTTATTTGTAAAGCACTTTTCATTGTTAAAAACAGTCTCAAGGTGCTACAGAGTACAACAAGAAAAAACAGGTTTAAAAGTCAAAGCACAACAATGCATTTAAGAAAAGGCTTTTTTAAAAAGATAGGTTTTTAGGCCTTTCTTAAAAGAGTCTAATGTTTGAGGAGCCCTCAGGTGGTCTGGGAGGGAATTCCAGAGGTGAGGAGCGGCTGAGCAGAAGGCCCGATCACCCATAGTGTGGAGCTTTGTCCTGGGGGGCTGTAAGGTGGCTTTGTTTCCTGAGCGGAGGCTACGTGAGGAGGTTTGTGGTGTGAGGAGGTCTTTGAGATAGGGCAGGGCATTTCCATGGATGCACTGATAGGTTAGTAGAGAGATTTTATAGTTGATTCTGGATGAAACAGGAAGCCAGTGGAGTGAGTGAAGGATGGGTGTGATATGGTCAAATTTACGCACCCTCATCAGGACCCTAGCGGCGCTGTTCTGGATGTATTGCAGTTTTTGTAGGCTCTTGCTAGGAGTCCCGATGAGTGCGTTACAGTAGTCGAGCCTTGAGGAGATAAAGGCGTGGACCAGTTGTTCTGCATCTGACAGACCGAGTGTGGGGCGGTGTGTTTTCTTGGACAAACTATATTCCCGTTTCCCACTTCTTTTCCTTTGCCATTGTTTGTGTTCACACTCTGTAAAGCGACTTTGAGTATTTAGAAAAGTGCTATACAAGTTTAATGTATTATTTTGTTTTAACACCTAGGCTATTTGTGTGATGTGCATTTGTGCACTTTACTAGCGAGAGCAAACAGCAAATGACCCACTAATTCTGATGTTTTTAAATGTTGTGAAGACAACTTTTTTGCTTTAATGTATCAATATGAAGTAAATGTTGATTGCACAGTGTAATGGCTACAGAATAATGACACCATCAGCGTTTAGATTGGGTCCCTTAGCTTCCGTATAAACCTCACTTTCACTATGCAATTCTGTCTACCCGATCTCCCGGGAAAAATTAAGGCTCCATTTATGGCAAAAGAAAACATGGCAACCGTTGTGCGTGCAACCACACCAGGAGGAATTCATGCGTCTCATGTGTTGTCTCACATGAATCGCAGCGCCATCTTGAGGACTGCCCCGCCCGGAAGCACTACGCTAAAGTAAACAATGCCATCTATCTGCTGTGCTGTGGGCTGCAATAAAAGCAAGTCAAATAAAGATGGACACACATTTTATAACATTCCCAAGAACACAGAAAGGAGACAGAAATGGATAGCTGCAATTAAAAGGGATCAATGGACGCCAACAGAACACTCCAGGCTGTGCAATGAGCATTTTATTTCGGGTAAGTTGACTTGAACTGACGTTAGGTAGCCTAGCTAGCAGGGGTGGAAATTAGCACCAGCCAAATGCTGGTAAAATATTACAGGGGCTGGTATATTTCAAATACACAAACAATTACCATTGGTTTACTATTGATTGGCTTGGGATGTTACCAAGTGGCTGGCAAATGTTCATTTTAATGTTCATTAATTTCCACCCCTGCTAGCTAGCATTACCATGTTAGCTACCTAAAAGTAAGAACAGTTATAGTTATTTCATCACCACTAATCTATGCTGCTGTGGCGACACGAGGTATGGGGAAATGCCTTTTAAGGCAGTAGTGATAAATGTAATTGTTGCCAGACAACGCCCCCTAGGAATTTCACCCAGGGATTTCTTTTAAGTGGACTAACCCAAATGAAGGAAGGCACTGAGGGGAGCCAATCAGTGCTGAGACCTACTGTGAAAGAACTGCATCCAAAGGAGAGGGGAATCCCAGGGACACCACACGTGAAGCAAAATAAAAGTAAAAAGAATCAACCAAATACAAATGCAATAAAAAGGGGACACCGTGACCAGGACACCAATCCACCACCGTAGGCTCAGCACCTGAATGGGGGAGGCCAGAGAGCAACCAGTCAGGAGAAAATAATGAAAACAAAACAACTAATAACAAAAGAGAAATACAACAATTAAATGTACAGAATCTATAGTAATTAAACACACTGACAAATAAACAAAACTATATAACCACAAATGAGATGCAACCCATAATAACCCAAAAATAAACACAAAGCTAACAGGATAATCGTATTTATGGGTTGCAACAAAACCAATTACAAAAGAAATTACCACAAAGGAACAAAATCAAATGTTCCCGCACTGTCCTCTCTCACACACGCACGCTTTAAGATGTGGCTGCACCAACAATAAAAGGGACAGTGTTGCCGAGTCACCGCTTCGCCCAGGCAGCAACATCGATGCTACTCGAAAGCGACCTGTAAACAAACACAGGTTGCCATGCATTGCCAAATGGGAGGACACAAGGAACAGAAAGAACGCACCTACCCGCGACGGACAGTGAGTGGCATACGGAGCGGTCAGCAGCGCACAGCCAGCAACAACACCCAAGCAAGCCTTTATAAAACAATAACTAAAATTAGCACTGGATGGGCGACATACGGGAGAAATGCAGCCGCTGCTGACAACCCACCTCTCACCGCACAGAAGCGGGAATGAAGGACGCACAGGAGTGACGTGACCCAGCCTCCGGCAAGCAAGAGGCCGACAGGTGCTTTACGCCCTGCCTTTATGTGGCAGTCTCCCACCGTGATTGGTTGGGACTGCAGAACAGCTGACAGTCAACATGCCAACTAACTACATGTTGCCACAATCTGCCCCCATCAATTGAATCGTTGTCCCGACGATGGAATAACCAACAACAAACTGGACTCAACTCCAAGGCCTAAATAGTGCAGCAACTGCATTAGAAATGGGAACAGAAGGATTAACACTTCCTTGTCCAGTGCCCCCTGCAGACTGTGGGAGGTGATGGACATTGGAGTGGTGACCTGCAGTTAACCTTACTGTTCGCCGGACAGTATCTCCAGCAACAGGGAGGGAAGAAGAAGTACCTGCCACTACAGTAGCAGGAGCCACCAAGGAAGATGGCACTGAGGGGGCTGGGTCGGATGGTGGAACCAGCAATCTAGGAGTGGTTTGGGTCACAGCTTCAGCCTGGAAAGAAGTGGGCAACGGGTTCTCAGGCCTCACGACCAGCCAATCACCATCACATGACACCTAATCCTCTGACTGAGATCGCTCAGGAGGAGGTGGAGAAGAAACAGCAGCGCCACCGGGAGAATCCACCCCCATCACAGCCTTCAACAAAGAATGATGGACCTGCCTGGCTCTGGTTGGATCATCCCTAGATGCAATGGTGTAGACCGATCCCCCTTCCCTCGGTGCCCTCATGACACGATACATAACCGAGGCCCACTGATCCTGGATCTTGTGGCACCCCCGTACACCAAGGTCTCGTAACCATACCAACTGGCCCTCTTCCAGAGGAACATCTCGGATATGTTGGTAGTGGTTTTTCTTACGGCGCTCTGCAGCAGCCTTCAACCGGTCACGCGCTCCCTCAAAAGCCATCTGTAAGCGGGCTTGGTGCTTCTGAACCCACTCGTGGACATGGCCACCAACATGGTCCTGAACCCTGCCCAAGAGGAAATCAACTGGGAGTCTTGGCTCCTGGCCAAACATCAACAAAAAAGGGGACTCACCAGTTGCCTGATGCGGGGTGGTGTTATAGGCATACAGGACCTGGGGAGACAGGAACTCCAGTCATGCTTACAGGACATGGGCAGTGTACACAGCAGGTCGTAGTGTTCTATTGAAACGCTCACATTGCCCATTCCCTGAAGGATGGTATGGCGTGGTTCGAGACTTCTCTATACACAAACACATCACTGGTGAATGAGAGAACCCTCAAAACTTCGTCCCTGATCTGAATGTATCCGGGCTGGGACACCAAATTTTGAGAACCACTCAGTAACCAAGACCCGAGCTACAGTGGTAGCTCGCTGATCACGGGTAGGTACAGCCCACGTGTACTTACTGAAGACATCAGTCGTTATAAGGACGTCTGCCATCCCATTATGACTGGGAGTAAAAACAGTAAAATCAATAGCCAGGATCTCATTAGGTCGAGAAACCAATAGGTGTCCCATGAAGCTGCGAGCAGCCGGCTGACTCATCTTGGCCACCTGGCACCTTTCACATGCCTGGCACCACTGTGCCACCTCAGCAGACATACCAGGCCAGTAACACCGCTGGCGCAGGAGCTCTAGAGTCCTCTCTATCCCCTGATGACCGTGCCCTTGGTGAACCTCAGTCAGTACATCTGTTTTTAAAGCTGCAGGCAACAACAACTGAAACACAACTTCGGCCCCATCTGGCCGGAAAACCCGGCGATAAAACACACCATTCATTTCTACCAACCGGTCCCACTGCTGAAGCAGCACCAAGGCTGACTGAGACAATTGTTTCTGCTCCTCTTTATTGGGACGCTGTTTACGTGCCCAGAAAGCCAGGACTTCCTGGATGACTGGGTCAGTGCGCTGGAGCGTAGCGATGTCAGATGGGGGATGATGGGGCAAGGCTGCAACAGTGGCTTGTGTCGCATCTACCTTGTCCACCTGCAGGGCCTGCTGTAGGGGTTTGGGGAGCAACGTGCCATGGACCATGGCTTGCAGGTCTTGTGCCTCAGGGGGATGCTGATGAGAAAGGGCATCTGCGTTCTTATTGCTATGGCCCGAACGATATTTGAGTTCAAAATCAAACGACGCAAGCTGGGCTGCCCAACGCTGTTCAGTGGCCCCGAGCTTGGCGGATGACAGATGACTCAAGGGATTGTTGTGGTGTAAACAACACATTTGTGCCCCAACAGGTATTCCCTAAACGTTTCAGTCATTGCCCACTTGAGCGCCAAAAACTCCAACTTCATGGAGCTGTAATTACTCATGTTGCGCTCAGTGGGCCTCAAACCACGGCTCGCATAAGCTATGGGCCGAACCATACCATCCTGTTCTTGTGATAATACGGCTCCAAGACTGGCGTCCACCTCCAGGATGAATGGGAGGGTGAAGTCGGCATACGCCAGCACAGGTGCAGTGGTAAGACAAGTTTTCAAGGCCTCAAAGTTATGGCGACACTCCTCTGTCCAAAGACCAGAGACGGTTTGATCTACTCGCTTGGAGCTGGCAGCACCCCTGCCAGCTCTGCCACCAGCTTATGCAGGGGTGCCGCCAGCTTCGCAAAACCCTCTACAAAGCGGCGGTAGTAGCTGGCAAAACCAAGGAAGGAACGCAGCTCTGAGAGAGTGGCAGGAGCGGGCCAGCTAGAGACAGCCTTGACCTTGCTGGGGTCTGTGGAGACACCCTTATCTGAAATAACATGGCCCAGGTAACTCACTTCCTGCTGGAAGAAGGCACACTTGCTGAGTTTCACCTTTAGCCCTTCGTGCTGCAAACGCCCCAGCACCACACCCAACCTCTCCAGATGTTGCTCAATGGTAGAGGAGAAAACCACTGTCATCGAGGTACAGAAGCAGGGATTGGCACTGCTGGTCGCCAAAAATCCGCTGCACCAATCACTGGAAGGTGCTGGGAGCGTTGCAAAGCCCAAAGGGCATGCGGTTCCACTCAAAAAAGGCCAAAGGGGGTACAAAAGGCCGTCTTGGAACGGTCAGCCTCGGCCACAGGGACCTGATTGTACCCACAAGCCAGGTCCATGGTAGAAAACCAACGAGCACCGGTTAGTGCATCTAAAGAGTCGTTGATGCGGGGCAATGGAAAGGCATCCTTCCTGGTTGTACCATTCAGGAGCCTATAATCCACACACATACGAAGACTACCGTCCTTCTTCTTGACCAGCAAAATTGGAGAGGCGTATGGGCTGCTGCTCTCCCTAATGACCTGAGCCCCCAGTAGTTGATTAATATGATCTTTAACGATCCTCGTACTCGGATGGAGGAATTCGGCGATGCCGTTGCCGCACAGGGACATCATCTAAGAGACGGGATCTTGTGAGACATCAGGTCAGTACACCCTAGGTCCCCATCTTGAGCTGAAAAAATGGAACGATACTGGCCAAGAAGAGCCCTCACCTTATCCTGTGCTCCCACAGGCAAATTACCCAATTCCACAGCTGCCATCTGCTCCTGTACTGGTGGGGAAACGGACTGAGAAGCCACTGTAGCCACCATGGGTGGCACCTCAGTGACACCAGCAGGCAAACTCACCACCCGTACCTCCACTAAGGTCCCAACAACAGCATGGGGGTAAAGCAACACGTCTGAAGACCCTACATTCACGATGGGAATGTAGGCTGTGCCCTGTACCACCGGTACCAGGGCAGGAGATGCAAGCAGCCCAGCGGGCAGGCCAGAGTCTAGGGACTCAAAGAGCACAGCAGTGCCAGAGTACTGCTCCGAGCTTGTGGCCACGACAATCTTCATCACGCCACCCGGGATACGACAAGCCTTTTTACTATGTGGCTTGACTTTCCCTGCTCCCCGATCAGCTGTAACACTGGCTTCATGGCACTTTTGGAGGGCCTGCATGACGGGCTTAGGGGCCTCAGATACCACTGGCAGGTCGAACAAAGCTAAGCCATGCTGCCCAAAGAGTTCCCCATAGCACCTGCGGATAACATTCATCCCTAAAACACTGGGAACCTGTGAAGATACACCATCAGGCGGGTCCTTGACCACCAGAATCCCACAGGCTGGCAACAGCTTCCCACAAAGCTCTACATCCAGCTCTAAGTAGCCGATGTAAGGGATGGCCAGGCCATTGGCTGCTCTGAGCTGCAGCCAGTGACAAGATTTAAGCCGCTCTTGGACTCAGTAATAGTTGACACCATAGACCCTGTATCTACAAACAAGAGACCGCAACCCCTCCCATCCTCACACCTAAATGAGGACAAGATGACATGAGCTTGGACACTTCCACGTCACCTGCACCTGAACCTACACCGGAGCCAGTAACTGCCCCCTCCGAACTGTGGCTCTGCAGTTCGGCAGGTGCTAGTTTTCCGGCAACTGGGCGGAGTGGAACGGCCTACTTGGCGGAGGGACCGGCAAAGAAGGCTGAGTGCGGGCAGGAACACAAGCTCCATCACACTCCCTGGCAATGTGACCTGGTTGCTGACATCTCCTACAGATGATGGGACCACGAAAAGCTGGTCGGCTTTGCTGCTGAGAGACCTGCAGACGGGAAATGCTCTGAGTCAGTTGGTTCAACTGTTCCTGCTGCAACTTCAGCATTTCCCTCATCTCACACAGCTCCGAGGCTTGAGGCGAACTGACACCTGCCTGACGGCTGCCCTGGACCACACACTGAGCACCAAAGACAGAAGGAACAGAATGACTACGACCTCTAACACCTCCAGGTAGGCCCTCTTGTTCCCACCTGATCGCCTCACTCCTAGCCTCCAGTAAGGTAGCAGTAGGCTGCCTGCGCACAAACTGCTTCAGCTCGCAACGAAGGGACCCATCCAGCACATGCTCCACAAACTGGTCCCGTAACAAGAGGTCATGAGGCCCATCAATGCAAGGGAAAACTCTAATAGAGTCTCTCCCTCATGCTGCCGTCGGAAGAAAAATGCCTCTTGTAGAGCTACATATGACTCTGCACACCCATAAAGCTCCTCTAACACCACAATGATCTTGGCTGGGTCTAAACGCTCTTCAGTGGGGCGGTACTTAAAGGCCGTGGTGCAGGTTTAATTTTCTAATGAATTTGCGCATTTGCTTGTTGGTAATAAACATTTAAACTGTTATTCATTGTATTTGATGTTGTTGGGTATCACAAAACGTAATATAATACGAAAAAGTAGCTACTATTTTAGCAGTTTGGGATTGATTCTCATTTCCCCCACAATGTATTGCATGACGTCACGTCGGGGAGACAACAGACCAAAGCCCGCCTTGAGACCATTGAGAGAGACGAGTAGAGAGAGACTAGTAAGAGATTGTTCAGCAGATTATACAGATAAATAGATAAATACATATACCGTAAATCCTCTAATATTGGCCTGTATTCCATTAGTGGCCGGGTCTCTAACATTGGCCGGGCTCGCTGTCGGCGGGGGTAAATAAAGGCCGGTCTCTAAGAGAGGCCGGGGGCTATTATTAGAACCAACGTTTTTAAATGTCTAATTGAACGCAAAAATATACAGATGAGACTGTTTAGCTCATTAGAAAGCCACCAGAGCACTTAAAATATCGCTATAACGTTACGAATCAAAATGCAAGAGACCTGCACTCCTCCAGTCATTCTTGTAGCCATACATTATCCTGCACACCCCAATACCGCTTTTAACGTTACATCAATGGTAGCCTAATCAAAAATCTCAAAGCAAAAACCATTAGATTTCTTTGCTATAAAATTAAATAATCTCTGCTAAAAGCATGCAACAGTTGCTTACCGTATTATGGTGAAATAGTTAAATGACAGCTGGAATGCTCCTCATCCAAAACAATTATAATCCACAACTAACGCGAGTCCTTATCGTTATCAGCGTCAACAAGCTTATTGTATCCTCTGCCTTGCAAACAAACATGTCCTTCAATCCGTTCAGAATTTACTATAGTAGACTACAACATTATCAGGGCAGTGTCGATGTAAACAGCAAAACAGGATGCGTTACAACAAAATGTGTCCCAATGCAATGAATCACACACCCAATAATGTTCCAATGAGCTAGGGTAATATCAAGAAAAAATATGGAATGCACAATATTATAAATATTGTGTTATTTTAGAAATACAAAATAACAAAATGATGAGAAATATATTAGGTTTGACCAAAATCAAAAGCTCCCGCAAACTTGCAATCTTCTGGGCAGGCCTCAACATTATGCTTGTGATAGTAACATGCAAGTACCACAGGGGGGCAATGTTTGCTAACGAATCCAAGCCCTAGCTTTTGAAATGAAAGAAATTACCACAAAGGAACAAAATCAAATGTTCCCGCACTGTCCTCTCTCACACAAGCACACGCACGCTTTAAGATGTGGCTGCACCAACAATAAAAGGGACAGCGTTGCCGAGTCACTGCTTCGCCCAGGCAGCAACAGGAAGAAACAAAACAGTTCCAGTGAGGCAAAGAGATCAGATAATTTCTTAAATGATCAGATAATTTCTTAAATGAGGCAAAAAAGTCAAGAAACAGCAGAAGCAAAGCAGCAGCGGTTCTTTAGCCGGCGCTGCTGCCGCTACAGTCAGTCACCCTACAATAAAACAAACAAATCAACAAACAAACAATGAGCAACTTACGAATGGCTGGAGGAGGAAGCTAAGACCACTGCACTACATACTGGTCAGGTAGTCCCGGCCAAAATGGCGTGGAGCAGAGGGATCGAAGCTACTCGAAAGCGACCTGTAAACAAACACAGGTTGCCATGCAACGCCAAACGGGAGGACACAAGGAACAGAAAGAACGCACCTACCCGTGACGAACAGTGAGTGGCACACGGAGCGGTGAGCAGCGCACAACCAGCAACAACACCCAAGCGAGCCTTTATAAAACAATAACTAAAATTAGCACTGGATGGGCGACATACGGGAGAAATGCAGCCGCTGCCGGCAACCCATCTGTCACCGCACGGAAGCGGGAATGAAGGACGCACAGGAGTGACGTGACCCAGCCTCCGGCAAGCAAGAGGCTGACAGGTGCTTTACACCCGCCTTTATGTGGCAGTCTCCCACCGTGATTGGTTGGGAATGCAGCACAGCTGACAGTCAACATGCCAACTATCTACATGTTGCCACACTGCTTTAGTTAATTTTAGTAGATTAACTTTACTTATTTCTGGTAGAGCTAAAGTCTGTGTGTCAAACACTGTTCATTAATGTGTCATATCTCATTCTACCACTGTAGGTCAGAAGAGTGAGAATCCTTTAAACCCAGACTGTGCCCAGTTTGTTTGCTTATCTCAAACCTGGGGAAAGGCAAAGAAAAATAAACAGCTACAGCAAATTTGAGCAAACTCAAGCTGTCAAAAGAAAGAGTGTCTGACTAATGATCTTGGAGTGGTGGCACCCAGCAAGAACAGCAGTCCGATTGATGACGATGGAGATACCTCGGCTCAGGAGGATAGAGATCAGACTGCTGATCACAGTTACTGTCAAGAAGACACTGTGTATGCTGAGAGTGGTGAAGCCTGCTCTAATGAAGCCTGCCAAACAACAGTGGGAAGACTGACAGAAGACTGTAATGCACTGAGGTTAGAGGTGTATCATCTCAGGGAAATGGTGAGAAAGCTATCTTTCAGTCAGGAAAGCTTCAAGGACAATGATGACATGGTGCAGGACTTAACTGGCCTTCCATCTTATCCCAAATTGATGGTTGTCTTCACTTTTGTTTCTTCCTCAAGGTTGGACTGTCTGGAATGTCTCCCTTTCAAAGCTTTTTAATGACATTAATGAGAATGAGACTGATTTACGACTGCACTTCTTGGTATATGTATTCCATGTGTCAAAGCCTAGAGCCAAATTTTTAACTACATTAAATGTCTTGCATGATAGATTGTCTAGATTCATATGGTGGCCCAGTAAGGAACAGAGTCTAATTAGTTTACCCATGTGTTTCCCAAATAGTAATTACAAAAATTGTACATCCATAATAGACTGCTTTGAAATTTTCATTGAGTAACCTAAAAACCTGAGAGCCCATGCACAAACATATTCCCAATATAAGCATCACAATACTGCCAAGTTCTTGATATCAATAACTCCACATGGAGTCATATCATTTGTGTCTTATGGTTGGGGAGGACGAGGAAGTGACAGGCATATTACAGAGAACAGCAAATACCTGGAAAATCTAGTACCTGGTGATTTGGTCCTAGCAGATCGAGGGTTCACAGTAGCAGATTCAGTGGGATTGTACAGTGCTCAACTCAAAATACCTGCCTTCACTAGAGGGAAACAACAGCTGCATCCAAATGAAGTTGAATATTCAAGGGGACTATCAGCTGTTCGAATCCACGTTGAACGGGTGATTGGTCTTGTTAGAAACAAGTACACCATTTTACAAAGCACAATACCCATTTCTCTTTGCCAGACTGCAACTCCAGGAGAGCCTACATCTCTTGACAAGATGGTCAGAGTGTGCTGTGCTCTGCGCAACATTTGTCCATCTGTTGTTCCCTCAGAATAGAAACATTAACAGTAACATTGAGTTCCCTAGTGCTTCAATGTACACATTTTCATCTGTGTTTTTAATATAAGGTTGTTACTTATGAGTTACCATGAGTTAATTGTTTTTTAAACATTTTAAAAACATTTTTTTAAACATCACAAAAGGGAGAGAACAACCAATGAGTTTGGAAATAAAAAAATCGTACTCATTCAATTACATTACACTGTGATGTGTTTATTATTATTATGCATGCTCATGGCAATTATACATTTACACAAAAAATAGTGCTAAACTTGTTTTCTGCACTCCACACATTTCCATGTCTTAGGTACCCTAGTCAGCTTAAGGCAGTTCTTGTGAAAGTGCTTTCGCCTACAGTTTCCAGATGTGCAAATTATGTCATCTGTGGCTGCAGGTTTACCGCAGTAGCATCCCACTTCAGGTGGCTGATTTGTGACTGCAGTGTCTCTGGGAGTAAAGCGTGGGGCTGTATACCATTTCCCCAGCAGCTCAGGTAGCACTCCAACCTTGATGAAATTCTCAACTTTGACCTAAGCATCATGGAAGAAGACAGGATCATATGGAATTTGCTGAGTGAAAATTTCCTGTGGTGTCCAAACCATGAAGTAAGAGTAACCCACCTCTGCAATGTGCATTTGGGCCTGCACTTGATACATATACTTGTGGTTTTGTCTCAGTGCCATGACCCCATCTTCTCCTAAGCGAAGGCAAGACGAAGAATCCCTGCAGCTTTCCATAAGGGAGCAGTTCCTGGATTTGAAGGGGCATTTTTATTTCTAAAACGCTGTCTCCATGGCAAGTGCAGGCAATCATACCATCAGGGGATGCTCCAATCCAAGGGAGTTCTGGGTTAATGATGAACCCCCCCCCCCCCCCAACACGTTCTCATCCCAACTCGTAATATACCGATGATTTGTCACGCCCCTAGACGTCTGATACTGACGCAAAAGGTACCCTCCCGCGTCTGTGTGAAACGATCTGGGGGTTCTCATAAACCCGTTCGCGTTGGTAAGAGACGAGCAGAGGGTTAGGGTTAGCGTAATCTATCACCGTAACCGGGTTATTATTGGAGTGAATGGACGCTGTAGACTCTGCTCGTCTCTTACCACCGCAAACGGGTTTATGAGAACCCAGATCGTTTCACACAGACGCGGGAGGGTACCTTTTGCGTCAATGTCAGACGTCTAGGGGCGTGACAAATCGTCGGTATATTACGAGTTGGGATGAGAACGGGCTGCCCCCCCCGACGGTCGTAGGTCTGGGCAGTGGCGCCTTAATGCACGGGCTTACCTGGGCTTCAGCCCGGGGCCTCGGCCAATCAGGGGCCTCTTAACAAATATATATTTAAAAAAAGATGATAAACGTCCGTATTCGTGGTGTCATTACTGACCCCCCCCCCCCCCCCCCCCCGTCAACAATCGTGCGCCTCTCCCCCTCCGGTCAACAATCGCGCACCTCTCCCCCTCCGGTCAACAATCGCGCACCTCTCCCCCTCCGGTCAACAATCTAGATTAATCTAGATTAATTCCAAGATTACAGTTAGATTAATCTAGATTAAAGAAATTAATCTATGCCCAACACTAATATATATGTATGTATGTATGTATGTACCGTATGTATGTATGTATGTATATATATATATATATATATATATATATATATATATATATGTGTGTGTGTGTGTGTGTGTGTGTGTGTACGTACGTATAGGAAGGTGTACGTATACATCACGGTCCAGAATCAGGAAATCGGCTCTCGGCCCACCGCAAGGCTACTTACTTTTTTATTCACATTTGCAATTGCACAGTTCTGTGCAAGTGAAACCCAATCTAAAACATTTGCATCTTCCACGGCACTCTGATTTACAGCCACACTTGGCTAGTTGTTCAAAACTTTGTGCAACTGGTGCATTTGCTGTCCAGAAGACCCCCCATTGTTCACCAAGATTTTTCCATCCCCAGTCAGCAGGACTCTATGCTTCTGGCTGACACTGGGTTGCTTGACCCCAAATGCAGCCTGCCTGATATGCAGCACGTTTAGTGTGTTGAAGCAGAGCTGCTCTTGTTGGAGGAATGGCTTCATATGGCCTCTGCTTTCGGGCAAACATGTCAAGTCTAGCCTCATCTACACTAACAGCTGTGCTTGATCGATCATACAGCAGGACCACAAACTTCTCAAGGATCTCCAGGTCACTATCAGTCAGAACAGGAGGGTATTGACTTAGTTTGCTGAAGATGAGAGAGGCCTCAGGGAAAATGTCCCAGGTTTGCCAGGCAAGTTGGTGGCAATCATTTTATAGCCATCATGTTGAGAAACATGATGGGTAGGTGGTGATTGGAGGGGTTCCTTTGTGTCTGTCTGACAAAGACAACATTTCATCCAATCAGTTGGCCTCTTGGCTGACATGAGATTTTCATTTGCCATTTTGGGGGTTTGTTGTCTGATTAAGGCCGAGGGGTTATCCTTTTACCACCTCAATCATAGACATAGTACACATTCAGGTATGGGATACAACTAGGTTCGGGTCACCTACACCTAGCCCGATCATTCATCCAGTGCCATTTAAGTCCCGTGTGATCTGTACACCTTCCAGGTAAGCATACATGAACAAGTCATGTATTGCCCTGCTTACCCTTGGCTCGGCTCTCCCGCGCTGGCACAACCTGTCAATTCAGGTGCGGCTATCTAACTACATCTATTACTAGCTAATTGATGAGGGGCTGTTAGACAGCATTTGGGACACTAAACTTAGCTATACTATTACTACTAGTCAAGAACTACAGTGTAAGTAAAACTAGATCAGCTGACACTGAACCCCATGCTGAGTTCTACAGCAGTGAAGTCACCTGGTTGTGTAATGACTAGAGATGGGCATAGATTAAAATATTTAATCTAGATTAACGTGGCTCCTTTGAATGATGTCGAAGGTGTCCATAATATGTGTTTGCTACCTAAATAATGACTTATATTACCTAAATAATGACTTATATTACCTGCTACCGGAGGATTTCGGTTCGCGTTAATATCAGCGATACAAATATTATCGCCAATAAAAATCTCGCGTTATCGCAGCCGATAACGCCGTTATCGGCCCATCACTAGTAATGACGTTCACTCTATTAAACAGAACCTTCCTTAACACATTAAATTGAGCTGACAGAAATGGGGGCCATCTTGAAAATGGTTGCCATCTTGAATTTTTGAGTGGCACACACCTTTTTCCATGAGAATGTTCCTTTAATAATATTTGTACCAAATTTGCTGACCATTTGAAAAATTGATGTAAGGATTCAAGAGAAATGGCGGCCATCTTGAAAAATGGCAGCCATCTTGAATTGTTGAGGGACAAGCATCTTTTTCCATTAACATGTCCTTTAGAGAGTATTTGTATACAATTTTATGCTTGGATCACTGTTTGAACGATTGACATAATGAGCATTTGACAGAAATAGTGGCCATCTTGAAAAAATGGCTGCTATGTTGAATTTTTGGGTGGCCAACGCCCTTTTCCCAAAAAGTGACCCTTAGAGTATCTGTGCCAAATTTCATGCTTGTATACCAAAGTGAACGATTCTCTTGAAATATGCCATTAATCTGCTGCACTATATGTATATATATATATATATATATATATATATATATTAGGGCTGCACGATATTGGGAAAATATGCGATATGCGATAACATTGTTGAGTACTGCGATGACGATATAACTTGCGATATTTCAATATTTAATGTTTTTCTTCATTCTACTTGCTGCTAGACTATTAAAAAAAGAAATGCATCGTATGCATGCAATGCAACATAACTTTTATTGGGAAAATTGCCCACTTGAAACATTTTCTTATATGGTCAACAAAATTAAGATGAAATAAATAAAAACAATAAAACTGCTTAAAGCATTCATAATAAATTTAAATAATAAACATTTTTTTCTGACCACTAATTTGTTGAGCTAAGAAGGTGTTGCAGAATGGGTTCTGAGGCATACATGATGCCATGAAAAACAACATCAAATAACAATAATAAAAACAAAAATACACCATTATGGTGAGTTATTGGCCAAAAAGGCTAGCACAAGGAAACATGTGCAACAATGTAGTTAAACTAAAATACACCTGGGGGGGGGGGGGGGGGGGGTATTGCACAAAACTAGGATACATAAATCCAGGATAATTGAGTAAGCGCGGCTTGGACTATTCTGCTTGGCGGTATCCTGGCTTATTCGGTTGCACGATTGCCAAGCCAGGATAAATAGGCGGCTAAGTCACGTCAGGTGAAGCTAGTTGGGATAAGCGGCATGCTTGAATAGACCTCGCGATCGCTCACAGAATCACCGATCGGAACGTTTCATACGTCACGGCCGCTGGATACCCGACCCAAGCCCGACGGGACCCGACCCCTCGGGTCCCGTCGGGCTTGGGTCGGGTATCCAGCGGCCGACGGTACCCGACGGGTACCCGTTCGGACTCGGTGACGTCTGCGCGATTTGAAATGTGCAATTTAAAACAGCTTATTCTGCATGGTAGCCAATGGGCTGTTTCACATGTTGCAAAGGTTCGGCTGTGTGATTAAAATACATTTTATAAATATGACATAAGCATGTTGCGCTCATCTGTTTGTTGACATTTCCAAATGCGCTGCAGTTGCGTAATAAAGGCGGACTTTCATAAACAAACGTAAATGTGTCATAGTATGAAAAAATATAGACTTTAACTGTGTTGGCCTGAGTAATAACACTTATTATTGGCCAAAAAGGCTAGCACAAGTAAACATGTGCAACAATTTAGTTAAACTAAAATACACCTGGTCAAACAAACACGACAACGCTCCCTCAACAACTTAAACACCATGTGCTTAAACTGGTGGGGGGCGGGCTTATCGGGCAGCATGACGGCATCGGATTGGTCAAATATAATGTCATTGTGTGTGAATGCGCTAAAAATGTAGGCTTAATTTAATCGCAAATTAAGAAATCTTTGCGGTATGTACATCGCGAGCGTTGATTTCGCGATGACGATAGATTTGCGATATATCGTGCAGCCCTAATATATATATATATATATATATATATATATGTATATGTATATATATATATATGTATATGTATATATATATATATATATATATATATATATATATATATATATACACTCACCGGCCACTTTATTAGGTACACCTTGCTAGTACCCGGGTTGGACCCCCTTTTGCCTTCAGAACTGCCTTAATCCTTCGTGGCACAGATTCAACAAGGTACTGGAAACATTCCTCAGAGAGTTTGGTCCATATTGACATGATAGCATCACGCAGTTGCTGCAGATTTGTCGGCTGCACATCCATGATGTGAATCTCCCGTTCCACCACATCCCAAAGGTGCTCTATTGGATTGAGATCTGGTGACTGTGGAGGCCATTTGAGTACAGTGAACTCATTGTCATGTTCAAGAAACCAGTCTGAGATGATTCGCGCTTTATGACATGGCGCGTTATCCTGCTGGAAGTAGCCACCAGAAGATGGGTACACTGTGGTCATAAAGGGATGGACATGGTCAGCAACAATACTCAGGTAGTCTGTGGCTTTGACACGATGCTCAATTGGTACTAATAAGCCCAAAGTGTGCCAGGAAAATATCCCCCACACCATTACACCACCACCACCAGCCTGAACCGTTTATACAAGGCAGGATGGATCCATGCTTTCATGTTGTTGACGCCAAATTCTGACCCTACCATCCGAATGTCGCAGCAGAAATCGAGACTCATCAGACCAGGCAACGTTTTTCCAATCTTCGATTGTCCAATTTTGGTGAGCCTGTGCGAATTGTAGCCTCAGTTTCCTGTTCTTAGCTGACAGGAGTGGCACCCGGTGTGGTCTTCTGCTGCTGTAGCCCATCCGCCTCAAGGTTCGACGTGTTGTGCGTTCAGAGATGCTCTTCTGCATACCTCTGTTGTAACGAGTGGTTATTTGAGTTAGTTGCCTTTCTATCAGCTCGAGCCAGTCTGGCCATTCTCCTCTGACCTCTAGCATCAACAAGGCATTTGCGCCCACAGAACTGCCGCTCACTGGATATTTTCTCTTTTTCGGACCATTCTCTGTAAACCCTAGAGATGGTTGTGCGTGAAAATCCCAGTAGATCAGCAGTCTCTGAAATACTCAGACCAGCCCGTCTGGCACCAACAACCATGCCACGTTCAAAGTCACTTAAATCACCTTTCTTCCCCATTCTGATGCTCGGTTTGAACTGCAGCAGATCGTCCTGACCATGTCTACATGCCTAAATGCATTGAGTTGCTGCCATGTGATTGGCTGATTAGAAATTTGCGTTAACGAGCAGTTGGACAGGTGTACCTAATAAAGTGGCCGGTGAGTGTATATACATATACACTCAAACCGAGCATCAGAATGGGGAAGAAAGGTGATTCAAGTGACTTTGAACGTGGCATGGTTGTTGGTGCCAGACGGGCTGGTCTGAGTATTTCAGAGACTGCTGATCTACTGGGATTTTCACGCACAACCATCTCTAGGGTTTACAGAGAATGGTCCGAAAAAGAGAAAATATCCAGTGAGCGGCAGTTCTGTGGGCGCAAATGCCTTGTTGATGCTAGAGGTCAGAGGAGAATGGCCAGACTGGTTCGAGCTGATAGAAAGGCAACTGTAACTCAAATAACCACTCGTTACAACAGAGGTATGCAGAAGAGCATCTCTGAACGCACAACACGTCGAACCTTGAGGCGGATGGGCTACAGCAGCAGAAGACCACACCGGGTGCCACTGCTGTCAGCTAAGAACAGGAAACTGAGGCTACAATTCGCACAGGCTCACCAAAATTGGACAATCGAAGATTGGAAAAACGTTGCCTGGTCTGATGAGTCTCGATTTCTGCTGCGACATTCGGATGGTAGGGTCAGAATTTGGCGTCAACAACATGAAAGCATGGATCCATCCTGCCTTGTATCAACGGTTCAGGCTGGTGGTGGTGGTGTAATGGTGTGGGGGATATTTTCCTGGCACACTGGGCTTATTAGTACCAATTGAGCATCGTGTCAAAGCCACAGACTACCTGAGTATTGTTGCTGACCATGTCCATCCCTTCATGACCACAGTGTACCCATCTTCTGATGGCTACTTCCAGCAGGATAACGCGCCATGTCATAAAGCGCAAATCATCTCAGACTGGTTTCTTGAACATGACAATGAGTTCACTGTACTCAAATGGCCTCCACAGTCACCAGATCTCAATCCAATAGAGCACCTTTGGGATGTGGTGGAACGGGAGATTCGCATCATGGATGTGCAGCCGACAAATCTGCAGCAACTGCGTGATGCTATCATGTCAATATGGACCAAACTCTCTGAGGAATGTTTCCAGTACCTTGTTGAATCTGTGCCACGAAGGATTAAGGCAGTTCTGAAGGCAAAAGGGGGTCCAACCCGGTACTAGCAAGGTGTACCTAATAAAGTGGCCGGTGAGTGTATATATGTGTGTGTGTGTGTGTGTGTGTGTGTGTATATATATACATATATACTGGCTTCTAAACAAAGGCTTTGCAAACTTGAAAACACTATTTAATACAAGCTTAGGCGCAAGCAAACTACACCAATTCGTCTTATGTATGGTTGTCTGGCTTGACATCCTCAAGGTACCTTGTTGTCTCAGTGGAGAAACGAGATGCATGAGGATAGCAAATTATTTTGATCACTTTGCTCCCTGGTCTCCTCAACTATCACACTGGGAAAAATGTTAGTGAAAATCATACATAGGACTTGTTTCAAAATGCAAAGGCTTATCATTTATTTCACAGAGAGAGAGAGAGAGAGAGATAATTTATATCTATATTATATTACAGTGTACAGAAGCTAAGCTCATATTAGGCCTAAACCTGTACAAAAAACTATTAATCATCGTTTCCTGTTGTCATAACTAAGAGGAGTTGTAGTGTTATGTATACAAGGCACAAAAGTGAGACAGAATAGCATTTTGAACATGCTGTGTTTATCAAGGCATGTAGCCCATCTTACCTGTGTGGCCCTCAATGACAGAGGGGATGGCACTCTTCTTTGGTTTGAACTCATGCATTTCACTGATATGAAACGCCTCAAAGAATGCCTGGCACTCTTCATCTGATGGTCTGATATCAGGAAAACTAGATCCTTTCACATGACAGGGCTCTTGTTTATGAGAGAAACTGATGGTACGAAGCTCTTCATATGGGACCCCCTTCATACTTGTGTCAGCCCAAGCACAGGGCTTCTCGGTGCAAGCCTGTCCTTTTTTTTTCAGCAGCAGCCAACACAGCGTAGAGAAGAGCTGCTGCATGAGAGCAGACCTCTCCTAGGCCTGCCTTACAGGTGCAATGAGCCATGAGTACTGTACCGTCCTCTTGCACTGTGATCCAGGGATGGGTTGGGGTCACAGAATGGTTTTGAGAATGCTTGACCTTAAGTTTGAAACACAAATTGCAAATGACAAATTTAGAGATATAGCTGCTAGCCAGATTACATGATAACCTATGATTCAACATATAACATTATTTAAGACTGCTAGATATTTTCTACATTACTATGTTTAAATTAACAGATAAGACCAGTTAATACGTGATACCATTGGCAAATGTTAATTATTAGCCTAGCTTATAGCTTTGACTTAGCCTGGCTGGCTAGGTCAGTTAAAAGCAGGCAACTTAATAGCATAGTAATAATAGCATAGTAAGTAAACACTTATCTTATCTTTCCTATGATTACAAACATTTTCTTAATCTTCAGATGAAATCCGCGGGTCGTGTACCCATCCTGATTGAAAATAAAGGTATGCCTCAGTGCTTTTGAATGCCTTCAAAGACTCCCTGCTGTATGGCGACGGGTTGTGTATTAGGTAAATGAAAATGTCGCCAAAACAAATGTTTGGCAAATGTTCAGCGGACAAAAGCGGGGTTAGTATGCCATTTGGCAGTACATATGGATCCAATCCTAAAATACTTGTTTTTGTCATGTAACGCTGCTTTTCCTCCGTGGAGAGATGAGTTTGGCTAGCCATTTCCCACTCGAACCAGTTGAAGGCGCTAGCACTCTATGCTCTGCACGGTCCTAAAGATGGCGGCAGGACAAAAAAAGTCACGTGACTAAAACCCATGAATAGCGCTTTTGGTTTCGGTAGCTATCCCCATTAACTGCAATGCACATCATTACAATAGCTTTTGCCTATTCAAAAATAAAATGATGCCAATTTCACTTTACCTCCTCAGTGAATATGCTTCTTTCTTTCTTATTTCTAAAGTGTTGATTGTTTCTTTCATGGAGATTTCCAAACAAATGCGTGTCTTGTGTTTTTTGTGGTTTCTAGCCTTTGAGGAAACTGAAAGCGTTCTGGTTTTACTTTGCGACAGCGGCACAAAAATAATACCACTTTGAACCACTAGGGCAGGAAAAGTTGTCTGCAGCCCCTTTAAATGTCGACATTTTCACGTCCAAGCCCGACCAGAGCCCAACATTCCATCGGCAGTGTTGGGTTCGGGCTGAGGGTCAAACCTCTAGGTGGTATTATAGTAGCCTACTACCTGTTGGATCTTCTCCCAAATGGCAAGTCAGACCGGCAAATAACCAACAGAAAATGTAGCCAGCGCAAAATGTATGTGACAAAACAGATAAACTTCAGCGACTGCCATCGGTGAATGTCATGTTAATTCACAATAGGCCGTTGGCAGTCAACGCGAATTACCGATGTACGTCCGATAAGTCGGTGCATCCCTAGTAAAAGGGCCCTCATATTTTTAGCCATGACTTATTGGTTTGACAACAAGTGGTGGTGAAATAGTTAGTTTGTTATAATTGCTAGTCATAGTTGCATGCTCTGGCTTTGAAGTCTCCCACATGTCTGTGACAGAAGCCATACAGAGTAGAGGTGCGCGGATGGCGGTTACAGCCGCGGACTCCGCGGTTAAACCGCGGATCGGGCGGATGACCTTACGAAAAATAATATTTTAATTAAATTCGGGCGGGTGGCGGTTGAACCAATCAAATGAAAATATATATATAAGTTACATTGTTAAATATTGTTACTTGCATCCGATAAAAACGAGCACACTTTTTTTTCTCGCGTCAGCAGCGCCCGCGGATGGCGGGCGGGTGCGGTTTTGAAATTGGTCAAAAAACGTTGGTGCGGATGGATGGCGGACGGATGATGAGTTTTGTGATGCGGTTGCGGATACAATAATAGCCCATCCGCGCACCTCTAATACAGAGGCATTCCAGAGTCAATAATGAATTATTCATCCTGGTATTCTACTGTCTCTCTCCGCTTCCCTACCTGCCAGTAGGGGATGATGTCACAGCCCTAACATTCCAAGCATTGACGGAGCAGTTTTTTATGTATTTGTTTGAAGGCTAGAAGGCTGATACGGGAAGAGTTAAGGGACTCTCTACCATCACCCCTCTCTTCCTGTGCTAAAGGAAGTGCAGGAGCAGCCTGACTCAGACTCTGTAGAATGAAAAGAAAAGGGGGGGGGTTGCTGCTGCCAGTCCTGTGTGTGTGTGTGTGTGTGTGTGTGTGTGTGTGTGTGTGTGTGAGAATGGCAAGGAGGCTGGATAGTGTAGGGGTTAGGGTGTTGGTCTGCACGGTTCGATCCCTAATGTCTGCAGGCATGTCTAGGCATCCTTGAGCAAGATGTCATTCAGACCGGCAGCGACACTCGGTAACAAAGCCATCAGTGACTGTTCATCATAATTGAGGAAATGGCGGAACAGCTCTTAATACATCTCAATTAATGAATGGGTTAAGAAAAAACAGTAACGTTACATATTAGGGCTGTCACTTTCTATTCGAAAATTCATTTGAATGTAATGATCTGTTGGATTTCAAAATGTACAGTCTATGAGCGCAAGTTTGCCTTGTGATTCAGCTGAGGGCACTCTAAAACATCACTTTCAGCTTGACCTATTGCATGCCCTATTGACTCTTGACCTATAGATTGAGCTAGTAAAGTTATTTTGTTTGCATTTTGCTACAAAAATGGAGGACACTAGGCCATCCTGAGCAGACGATCACGACACCAAAGTATCTGAGAAGCGGTGTGTGGTCACATTGATAGAGATGTGTTTCTTCTCCTGTTTGTGATTTGACATTTCCTATTCAGAAAGGCTTTTTCATCTTAACTCTTACTATTTTCTTTATGTTGTGTGTTCTATGTTATTAATACTGTAGCATTTTCAGACTTTAGTTTCACTATGAATTAAAAGTGCAGTACAAATGTGTTTTTTAAACTTTTTATTGAGAGCAAGGTAGAAGTGAGCATTCATTCTACTATTCTGATTATTCTGAATACACCTGTTTAAAAAGTTATCATTCGATTGCTGAAAGAATGTGATTTTAGACGGGCTGAGAACTTAATACAATAACGAAAAAGTGACAGCCCTATAACATATGAAATTAATTAATGTATTTGCACATAAATGTGTACATGGTTTAAATTGCCAGACAGGTCCATTCCCTCCTTCTCTGACTAAACACACAGTGATCAGCCTGGACCTCAATATTGGGCATACACACCCACTCTGCGATTCTAATGACAGAGAATGTAGAGAGTGACAGCTCACCAGTGACTGCTAAATGACTAAATAGGGTTAGATCTCCTTATACTGCACTATAGGCTACTGTTTTATGCTCTATAAGGTTCACACTGTTTATACTGTTTATACTTTTTATACTGCCCTCCTGTATATTGTACATATAGTACTGTTCATATGGTTTATATTGCTCTCCTATATATTGCTCACACTGTATATACGTATTTTTGCATACTGTACGTATTTATTTTATTGCACTTGCTCTACTATATATTGCTCACACTGTATATACGTATTTTTGCACATACTGTACGTATTTATTTATTTATTGCACTTGCTGCTCTTTGCACTTCTGATTAGACACTAAACTGCATTTCGTTGCCCTGTATTTATACATGTGTAATGACAATAAAGTTGA
This sequence comes from Merluccius polli, assembly GCA_030340625.1. Taxonomy (NCBI): domain Eukaryota; kingdom Metazoa; phylum Chordata; class Actinopteri; order Gadiformes; family Merlucciidae; genus Merluccius; species Merluccius polli. The sequence goes on along the minus strand of JAOPHQ010005728.1, from coordinate 45,189 downwards.
ATCTAATCTAATCTAATCTAATCTAATCTCAGGGAAGGGAAAGATCTAATCAGTTGCCTGACTTACTCTTTAATGTGGATGTGTCCTTCTGTAGGAGAAAGTCCGAGCCAGAGGAATGGAGAAGCACCCTGGACTACAGGAACCAGATGCCCAGAACCTGGAGGCTGTGGCCTTCTGCAAAGATGTTGCCAAGTAAGACACTTTGGCCCAATCCCAATTCACCCCTTGCCCCTCCCGCTTAGCCCTATCCCTCCGATTTGCACGTTCACACATAGGGGTAGGGTGTCCCGATTTTTGTTGGGACAGAGGGGTAGGGCCAAGTGCTAGGGCGACATGGCCAGAGGTTCAAACTCAAAACTCATTCTGAGAAATCTCTCAGAATGCCTTGGGAATCACCGGCAAGATGGTGGCGAACGCCGCACAAGCAACAAAAGAAAACCACTAATGTATTTGTATGGTAACCATCGTATTATCTTAGTTTAACATTGTTTCAATGTATTATATATACTTTTTCTTTATAACAAGTATAGTATGCTGATAATGTACATTGTTTAATGGCTCATGCTTTTCTAGATTTTATTAACCTAGATATCGATAGGATGACGATATTTAGTTTTATATATATATATATATATATATATATATATATATATATTAGAAACTGTGAACAACAACAACTCACATTTTTCATGGTCGAATAATAGGTGGGTGGTATGAGTGAATAATCAATTATTTGGATTCACCTATAGGGTCAGAAATGAACACCTTGCTGGTGCCGAATGTGGTAGAAATGTTCCTATTTGCGGTGCAAAATCTTTGCAGCTGCATTGTACCCTAAATATTGAGAGGTGCCAAACAGCTAATAATGTATTGATGTTGCAGCCAATATCAATCAATTGGCCTTACAATTTGGTGATCTGAAAATGTGGAAGCGTGGATCTTCCGTCAAAGCGCACATCCATCCTCTACTCTCGTCTGTCTCCCATGCGCATTCATTGACGTGCCTAATTATCCACCTCCAACTTCGTTTTTTTCATTGTAACCCAAAGCATATATCAATATTGTACCGCGACACAAACAAGATGACTTATTGGTTTGACAATGTACACGAGAGACATGGTCTGGATATAGGGGTATGAATGTGGCTCTGAGTCAATGTATCCGCTGAGCATGAGCTCCAACTCTTCCCTTGTCACCATGAAAAGTAGTGGACAACTCTGTGTTCCCACTCTGAAAACCTGGCCCGAGTGCCAAGATCTCAAGAAGAAACCTGTTAGAATAGCCACTTGTTTGCCATGTAAGCAGTGGTGTTTCTACATGTAAAATACAGGTGGGGCTAGGCTAATTTTTTATTTTTTTAAATGACGTACCAGTGTCCGTGACGTCACCCGTTTGTTTTCACAGTCGTGGTGATCTTTGTAGAGGTTGACTCCGCCTGCTCCCGGCTATCCTGCACAACACAGGACTGTATGTAAAGTCTAGTTCAACATCTGACCTGTGGAAGGCAGTAATATGCTAAACGGCTCTAAACCTATCAGTAAACCAAGCTTATGTGGAGGGGGTATTAGAATATATTCAAACAAATTACGGGGCATTTTAAATTTGTTTGAAATTCATTTTTGGAAAAAGTTACAGCCCTAATATAGTACAAATAAAATTGGTAATTTTCAAAAAAGCTAAAGTATTTCAAAATAGAGATTGAGCTTTCTTCATTGGTCGAACTTACCACGTGTCAGTGTCCCACCATGCTGTTTGTAGCCCTGGCTTGGTGTGTCCAGATGTGTCCCACTCTCTATTCAGCCCTCAGCTCCACCCACAAGGAACTGTGGATAACCAGGACAGCAGGCAGGTACTGGGGCTATCACAACCATTACAAATAAAATATACTTTAACACTATTCAGTATGCTGGGCTTTTGGTTTTTGAACTAAGTGACTGTTATCCATGTATCATATATATTTAATTAATAAAGTACATTAGTGCAGCTTTTAATGTTTTATTGCTGACATCAAAACATTGCAATAATGAAAGTATAGTTTTTAAACTTTAAACTAAGCTTCCGCAAACCAAAATGACACTAGTGCAAACAGCTGTAAGAGCCACTATAAGAACCCAATATCATGTTACCATGGAGACCTCCCATAGGCCTAGGCAGTGTCCTGGAGGAGAAATCAAAGATAACAGCTGTGAAAGAAAAGATTCAGAATGGCCTGTCTTGGTTTAAAGCCCACTCACCACGACAAGGTGCAGGCCAGGAGTGGGGACATACAAGACGGGACAAACATAAACAGACACAACATTGACAAGAACAACGCTTATCTGTCACTGTGTTACGGCAGAAGGTATCGCAGCACAACCTACCATCTGTGATTTACAGGAGACATCCGTTGTGTCGTCGGCCTGTACAGCAACACATGATGTCTCGTCCACTTGTTCGGCTGTCCCTGTCCACTTCATACATGCAGTCTAATAGTTGGTCCTGTATGGTGATGTCCCTTTGAATACGGGCTGAGCGTCATAGTGCCGCTGAAGCCGAGCATCGCCCTCACACACAGTCTCAAAAATACACCGGAGTATCCCCGGATTCAGACCGCCGACTCGTCGTGACCCCGCAGTGCTGTCTCACATTTCCCACACAGTTTAATACAAGTGATGATCCGACCGAGTACATACCTGTTTTCGTTTGCGTACCTTCGACATGCTTGTTAGCAACTTCTCACACGGCGCACACGTGAGGACAAAGTCACTCGAGTCATGACTCATCACGCGCACCGCACACTACAGCCAATAGCTGCGAACAATGAAATGACGCTGTAGCGGAACGAACCATATATGTCCATAGCAGTGCCGGTGGGGATAGCCCTACCATAGGAAAATATTTTTCTCCGTCCACTTCAACGGAGAACATTCTGAGCATGCGCAGTTCAATTTTTCAAGTCCCAATACACACTACCATTAGACAGGTGGGGCTAGCTCCACTTCTAGCCCCACCTAGCCCCACCAGCCCCCCTCAGGCTGAAGAAGCAAGCTAGGGTCAACTAAAAATGAACTAAAAGCGCCAAACTTATTATTTTACAGTACTTTATGGGGAGATTTTTTTGAAATATATATATTTAAAAAAAAATTATATATAATTATTTTTTTTTTTTTCTTGTGAGAGTAGGTGGGGCTCTGCCCCTAATGACCAGTCGCCACTGCATGTAAGGCAAACCAGATACTATTCCATTTCAGAATAGTGAAACAGTTTTAGGGTTTGGAAGTAGGCAGCTTACAAGCTATGATCAGAGATTTTGTGTTCAACATATTTGCAGTTTGTATATGTAGATGTCCCAATGACCCCCAGGAACTCAGTTGTCGGGGGGCTTTTATGCCCCTGGTAGGGTCACCCATGGCATACAGGTCTGGGGGGAGGGGCCAGACAAAGGGTAGCTCAAAAGACCCCTTATGACGAGTAAAATAAATAATTTTCCGTGTCCCTCGGCCGGACGTGGGTCAACGGGCCCCCCCCCCCCCTGGAGCCAGGCCTGGGGGTGAGGCTCGGTGGCGAGCGCCTGGTGGCCGGGCCTGTACCCATGGGGCCCGGCCAGGCACAGCCCGAAGAGACAACATGGGACCCCCTTCCCGCAGACTCACCACCAGCAGGAGGGGCCAAAGGGGTCGGGTGCAATGTGAGCTGGGCAGCGGCCGAAGGCAGGGGACCTTGGCGGTCCGATTCTCAGCTGCAGAAGCTAGCTCTAGGGACGTGGAACGTCACCTCTCTGGTGGGGAAGGAGCCTGAGCTGGTGCGCAAGGTTGAGAATTTCCGGCTAGATATAGTCGGCCTCACCTTGACGCATAGCAAGGGCTCTGGAACCAGTCTTCTCGAGAGGGGTTGGACTCTCTTCCACTCTGGAGTTGCCACTTACTTAAGCTGCTGCCCTCACGACCCGACCCCGGATAAGCGGAAGAAGACGGAACGGACACAAACAAGAACCAGATTCATACAGAAATTTAAAAAATGATGTTTTGTGTATGTTTTGATATGGCCGTGTGCGTTGGGCTTAACATCTAGTTAAACCCTGTCTGAATCGAGCCGGCAGAGAGCGCTGCTGCAGAATTGCGGTTTTAATCAACTGATCATTTGTTCCATTTCATTTCTGAAGCGGTTCAATTCATTTAAACAAATGTTATTTTAATAACGCAAAGGACAAAACTTCAATATCACGTAGGATTGCTGCGTGGACGTCAGTGGCTTTCAGATCCACTTATTGGTCCGAGTCCGACTTGGTTAAGTAACCTAAAAGTTTCAGAAGACACACTACTTCCAATTATCACAAAGCAAATAGGTGGTTTGAGCATTGTGCCGTGCCTTGCACGGCAGGAATAGCCCTATTAACCCAAAGAGAAATCACATGAAGAAGTCACCCACAATAGCACATATTGTGGGTGGCAAATAACCAGAAAAGGAAAAAAGATTGCTACCTGTTCTATTCATGTTTATTAAATTACCAACCCGTTATTATTAGTAGGTAGAGCTTTTGGTATCTTTCACCTTTGTTTAAATGAAACGGCTGCTAAATACATTCATTATTAAAACCCTTTATTAAAACCGTTAGCAGTTTTGGGACAGGCTTCTATTATTTTAGAAACTGTTAAAAATAGATTACTATGTTTACGGTCGTAGAAGACTAACTAAGTTGACCCAGTATATCTATATATATGTATAAAGAAGAATCATTATCTACTGAGATGGTCTAACGCCGCCCTCCTCTTCCTTCTCTTCCTCCAGGCTGCGCTCCCACTTCCCCCACAGCAATGTCTCCACCAACCCAGGCTACGTCCTCAGCCCAGTCATCCCCCAGCGAGACGGAGGGGGAGACAACGGTTGCTCAGTCAAGGTCTCCATCGAGATCTCCGACTCCCAAGAGCCCGTCACCTTCACCTGTGATGGTAAATATACTGTATGCTGCAATGCCTGACGATCAGTAATCTTGTGAACTTAGGGTGTTGGACACCGAAAGGTTCTGGGCTTGCCATTCCCCATTGTCTGCAGCCTAACCAGTAGCAAGAAAATGGTCCTTTATTATATTGGTCTGCCACTGCAAGTTGCCTTGTGTTACGACCGCCTGAGGTAACAGCAGCAACATAAGATTGTCCACCTCAACTTTGAAGAACTTATAAACTCACAAAAAGTAAATTGAACACAAAACTTACAAAACAAAACCACAACTGACAACTAAATTAAGACACACAACACTACTGAGATGGAGGTGGCAACTGACCTCGTCTCACTGGGCTTCATATACCAGCTGCCAACTGCCAAAGCAATTAACAAAATGACACAAACAGCAACAAATTAACTAATTAGCACTCAGTAACAGAGGGATTAACTGAAATGGTAACATGTAAAAAACACTAACACATATGACCATAGGTTATAACACTTGCTTAAATAACTAAATAGTACATCGTATCATGTTGATTGCGATCATGTCAATTACTATGAATACAATGACAAATATCTATTTTGTTCAGTTATAAAAGTGTAGCAAAATTTAAAAAAAGTTGACTTCCAATCTGATGAAGCTTAGACAGGAAATACATTCATTGTTGTATGACATATTATAGTTATTGCTACATTATATTGTTCTTCTGATCGAATTGCCAGATATTCAGATATCCAGGACCAGCCCTACTATCATTTAGCCACTGAGGTGATAACACTACTACTACTCAGCTGGATTGCTCAGTGGCTCAACCCTCCACTGCACTAACCATGTAGGCAATACCGCCTTGTGGTTGTGGGAATGGAACCCAGGTTCCATTCCCATTCCATGTTAAATCTCATTCTCTCTCTTCCAACTGTCTTTTGTTCCCCCCTGTCTGTCTTCAGTTTATTAACAACTGTTATTGTCAACAAAGTTAAATGCGTTCTGCACTGCCCCTCTACTCACCCCAACTCCTTTTCCTCTCCGTTTTGTGGGAAGCACACTGCATTCCTGCCAGCCAATTCTAAAAGATGGTACCCCTCACACTGGACTATTATTTTAACTATTATTATTTTTCTTGTTGCTGGTTTACTGGGGTCGTCTGGGTTCCTTCCCAGAGTGTGCCGGCAGCTGTGAATGGCTGACCTCTAATGTGTTAACCCTACCCCGCTGCGCTGCTTGTCTAATGTCAGTTTGCCTGACCTGATGTGACTTTCCTTGACCACATTAAATCTTTTCTATTGGTTCAGAGGCCAGACTCCCAGGGGAATGGCGGCGAATCAAAAGCCTTTGTGTTTTTTAAGCCAGTTTCCAACTGCGATCAGCTTTGTGTGTGTGTGTGTGTACTATTATGAGGACATGTTGAGCTTTGTGTTTTGATCCTCTGGTCGTTTCTGCCACCCAAGAACAATGGACCACAGTTCTCCTCTATGAGTTTCTCTCTCTCAATTCTCACATCAATAACAAATATATAGAGTTTAATTTCACTCTAAGTATTAGTAGGTGAAGTCAGTGTAGTCAGTCATTTTTGTAACTGAAAAAACATATTGCTAGTCAGGGCTGGACTGGGAACAAAATTTGGCCCTGGCAATTTTCTCCTGGACTGGCCCACCACAGGAACGACGACCGACGGGGGGGGGGTGGGGGTGGATACGCGATTTTGGAGGGGGGGGGCGCGATTGTCGACGGGGGGTGGGGGGTCGCGATTGTTGACGTGGGGGGGGGGGGGCGATTGTCGACGGGGGGGGGGGGGGGGAGGGGGGCGCGATCGTAACACACCCCGGACCTAAGACCGACGGGGGGGGGGGGGGCACGCGGCCAATCCAGGCCTGTTGCTAGTTGTACTTACAAAAATCACCCTTAACCACTTTTTATTCCCATTTTACCCATTTTATTCTAACGTTTTTATAATTCCTACAAGGCTCTAATGTGCAAATGTCACACACTTAAGATGTGTACAAATGTGTAACTGTGTAAGGTTGGTAATTGTAGTTGCAGAACAATCTGTAAATCGGTTTGCAAAGTGATTCTCACATCTGATTCTAACGTGTACATCGCGGAAGCCACAACTAAACACAAATGATCCAGCGGTCAAACTTGTGCGTGTAACGTGAGGTGAAAATGCACTTCAGGTTTGGTGTGAACACGGCATTAGTCAGGTGGTGGTTCCTGCACATGCTCAGTATCTCTCTCCATGTTGCTTCTCTTACGGCATTGAAGTAATATGCTGCTTCATACTTGGCGTTATCACTTAACTGTCACTCACACCACCTCCCATTCTTTCCATCCCGCTTTCTTCCATTCTTTCTGTCACTTTGTTTCTTTCTTTGGGAATAGTAGAAGTAATAGAAGTAGCCAGATGAAGGAGAAAGTAGATAATGTGGACTGTGAAGACAGTTGGACTGTGAAGCTCTTTTAACACCAGGGGCATTCCTGACATTCTTTGGAATTGTGGCGGGGGGTGGGAGAGATAGATAGACATACAGATAGAGGTTGGGAGAGAGAAATAGACAGTGAGGGAGATAGAGATATACAGACATACAGAGAGAGGTAGAGAGAGAGGGCTGTACAGAGAGGGAGAAAGGGAGAGGGCAATATGGAAATACAGAGGGAGGGATGGCACTATACAGAGAGAAAGGGAGCGAGTAATACAGAAATGGAGGGAGAGAGAGAGACCAAAAGGAGCAACGGATGAGAACAGGAGGAAAATAATGTAAATAAGGAGGATGGAGGAATGAGAAATGTGATGAGTAATACTGGCAGAAATTTTAGAAGTACAATTAAAAGTGGAAATGGCCCATAAACCATTTGTGTTGCCCTGAACAGGCTTTCCTTCTACCGAACTCTCTGCTGATTGGGTCTGTGCACTAATGTAACAAGTCTTCCTATTGGCCGGTATTTCCTGTGAGATTGTTAGGCAGTAGCTAGCGTAGCTTGTCCCACTCATGTGTGCAGAGCACTTAAGCTGCCCTTTAGCTACCCATTCCATACACACATGAACGCATGCATGCACACCAGTGTTATTTAAATTCAGATTTTTATTGTATTTCCAGTTTTTATTTTAGCTTTAGTTTAGTTTCAGTTTCATCTTTAGGGGTTCCTTATCGTTTCTATTTCAGTTTTAGTTTGAAAGATCCATTTTATTTAGTTTTGGTTTTGGCATTTTAATAAATCACAGGTGTTCTGTTTCTATTCAAGTATTTACAAATTCCAACTTATTGAAATTACTTTTTTGGAATGAAAATCTTAAATCTTCTTAAGTAAGAATTGAATTGTAGGTAAGTATGAGTATGATCTTCAATCTAAGTGAATGGTAATCTGACTAGTTGTTCAGTTGTTACTAGTAAGTATCACATTTTTACTGGTAAGAATTTAATTCTTACTAGTAAGAATTAAATCGTGCCATGTGATGCTAAGACCATTAAAAGCTAAATTGGCTTGCCATATCTCGCTGGATTATAGAATGTTGTATGATAATAGGATGTTGCTCTCACACGTCAGTTCCGTGCGAGTGAATAACAAGTCAAAACCTGTAATGTGGCTGGACCGCGAGTCCATCCTTAGCGTTCGATAGATTCAGAATAAACCGCAGTCAATAAACGGAGTGCTTGTAAACGCTCTCTGAAGAAGTAAAGGTACGTGTCCACAGGATCGTGTCATTTCCACGCCTCCCATTCATTGTCTATGTGAGCAGCCCTGCAATGTATTCTGGTAGCATGGCATTGAGTTTCGAGAGATTGGGTGTCACATTGTTATGCTCATTTGCATGAAGTTGAGTTCTCTTCTACTTTATGCAAATCCGGGGTGTCCGACGATACTTGCTGCCTCTGGAAACTCAAAAAAACCTTTGAACTAACCATTGTCAATCTAAAATAAGAGATTCAGCAGACAGATTCAGCAACTGCATGGCTTATTTCTCACCTAAAATGTTTTCAGAAACACATTTTAGTGTACTATTCAGCTGTTCAATTAAATCGTTTGTGAGGTGGCTGCCATGTTGGTCTGGTTTGAAATCCGAAAGCAGATGGCCTGCAACTGAAAGCATTCATCCAATCAGGTCCAGCCAGGAAGTGTTTGCGCGGGTTGTTGCCCGCCCAATGGAGAGACGACAACAACCACGTCATCACTCACTCCGAACAGTGGTGTAACTCTATCACTCACTCAGTGACAGAGCGGCATGGATACATGGCCTGCCGGTCCAGCCAAAAACAGTTTGAAAACAGTAATGCGATTTCGCTAGGGCCTGCCATCATCACATTTTCAGTCTTCCTAATGATGAAGTACCATGGAATTAGCCGCATATGTGCCCCTGCACTTTTTGTGAAGATGCATTTACACTTGTGCTCGATGTGGTCAGAATGCTTTCCAGAACACCTCCTGATGTGGTTTGGCAGATCTGACCACAAATGCGTCTTGGGTGAATTTACACCTGCGTGTTTTGCCGATAATCAATTAATGTCCAATTGCCCAAAATGCATGATAATGCCAGGTGTAAATGGGGTCTCTATCAGCAATGTGTCCATCATGTTTCTGAGTCCAGATTGAGAAATTCTCTCAACAAATGCTTGGGCTGCTGGGGCAGACATCAAGTCTTGAACCACTGGAGGATGAAGGGCCATTCTCACCCCCCAAATGCTGTTTTCTTGGGTGAAAATTTAAACAAGAAAACAAAACAGGTTTAGGAAGCGCTTTATATTAACCAGCCTTATTAAAAGACCTTATTAACCATTAACTATTTAATAAGCATATTATAGGGTCTTATTACGATTAACTAATGCTTATTAAGGGCCTTATTGCCATATCATTTGTGTTGTGCTGCATGTCAGATCTAGCCTGGCTCCGCCCACCTACGTACTTCCGCTCAAATTTCATTTCACTTCAGTACAAGGTCTGGCGATGCTACTATGTTAGAACGATTTCTTTTCCCCAAAATCTGCGGTCCAATCAGCGAACAGGAGGCGCGGCCTGAGAACAGTGACGTAGAGGTCGTGCGCGAATTTCAGTTATTGAGCGTAAGTACGGAGGCGGGCGGAGGCTAATGCTAATGCTCACTGCATCTGCCGTTTGTATACTGCGCGCCATAGAGCTGCGCGCAACGTGGTTTCTGGCGCATGAAATACGTCACGACCAAACGTTAGCGATTGGTTAAGGCAGATCCAGAGTGGCACTGGGCAGAGCCAATAGGTTTTAAACTTCAACAGCACCCGCCTTCAAGTGAGACATCGTTTGTCTCTACAGCATTGCTAGACCTTTAGTATGAATGAAATGAGTACCAAGGTCTAGTTAGGACTAGGCTATGTCAGATAAATTGTAAAACCAGAAGTTTGGTTTATGCAAGCAGCAAACCGGTGGCGCATGCGTACGTCTGTAGCTGCCTCGTATCTGCAGGTGAATGATATTGGTGTTTCATATAACGTTTTCAGAATATCTTTTACTATATACAATTTACCACAAGGTTTTTCAAAGGCCTGTTTGAGCCTATGTTTTATAGAAAACGTGAGAGACCACACACCTAACAATGGATGAAGATTAATGTAACTGTTTCGGTCATTAATTGTGTGGAAGGCAAGGCCCAGTCCTGATTCTCAAAACCGTAACTCTCGCAAATCACAATTACAAACTTGCGATCAAATTCATGACTTTAGCCTAAACAAACATGGCGGATGGCAGCCATGTTATGCTAGCTTTTGCCCTCGTTTTTAGCGTAACATCCTAAAGACCTATGGACAATGTCATGGAGACGGCATGAAAATGGACTGTACATGTTGCAGCGTGAGTTAGACTCCTTAATTTCACAAATCCATCACACTTTCGCTTTTGCCACCATGGCTTCTGATTACCGGTCAGCGTGGCTCCCAATTGGCTATCGTCTTTACCACGTGACAATCCATACACTGCATACTCGGCTGTGCTCAGGGGCCCCACCACAATACAGGACATTGGATCGTAAATATTGAACATGTTTAATATTTGCAATTTTCTAAATGGTATGGCCTCGAGGAGATTTAGGGAAGTAAACTCCAATCTTAACATACCCTATACCACAGAATCTGTCAAAAAAATAATTAAGATCTATCAAAAAACTGGGGCTTTGCTGGCCAGATTGGCTAATTATCCTGTAGTGTACCCAGCATAAGGTGGGTACACACTAAATTCTGTTCTTTTAGAACAGAATTTTACATGTGAACTACTGTAGTCTTTACGCATTTGTGGGTCTTGTAGAATTTTGTCCAACTGTACCGCAGCTGATCTGTAAAATCTGTGGATGCAGCATACATATCATACACCTGTAGATGGCGATATGCTCATTGTGTTTTCCTGGCTTGGTAAGAAAAGGTCCCCTAGAGTTTAACCCCTGGGGGACAATCATGTTGCTGGCAACAATCGCATGACAAACACGCATATACAATATTGACAGAAACCTTATAATGTACACTTTACAATGTGTCCCAGGCCAAATATGTGATTTTTTTTTTAATTATGTGAATTAGATAAAACCTAAAACTTTCCACACCTGAGTTGGAGTGCTGTTGTACCCACCCACCCATTCACAGGAGACTATTCACATGATAATGATATGATAATTCTTTCAGTTTTGATGGGTTTCGATCTTTCTGGGAGGCGTGGTGAGAATGCCCACTGTAAACATGATACACGTGCAAAGCATAATTTCCTTGTTTTGAGGTCAATCTTTTCGGAAGATGGAATGTGGGTTTACAGTACAGAAAGCGCTTCAACTGATGCTGGACATCGATGACGATGTCAGCAGCTCATCAGATCCTGAGGACTGCCACATTGATGATGAGTGGAGTCATTTTGAACAATAATCCAGTTGAAGATCAACTGGATGAGTAAGTAAATATTTCTTATGACCATATCAGGAGGTATGCGTGCTGTGTAGTGCAAATTCTTCACGTGCTTCTTGAGGAAATAAAAACAATCATTTGAGTTTGAAAAGTAGGGGAGACCGGGTATAAGTAGCCTACTGGGTTTGACGATGTTATATACAACATCAAATTATGTCCTATACAAAATACTACATATCTCTGGATCGCTTTATGTGAGACACTTAGGCCTACTGTTCTTAGCCGAGAAGCTAAGCGTTGCGCCGTTCCAACAAAGGCTGCGGTGCGATCGTAACCCTTTCAGAAGTTTTGTAATCTAGCCTTGAACTGCAGTGTCTTTTTGGAGACTTTGGACAATAAATCCACCATTGTGTATACAAAATACTAAATATCTCTGGATTGCTTTATGCCAGACCAGGGCTTAATTTGAGCCGGAACACGCCGGAACATGTTCCAGCACCTCCGACGTTGGATCTGGCACCTTTTTTTTTTGATCCGCCACCTCCCGTGTCACTGAAAAATAAATCGCCAAAAAAAAACGACTTTGTGCAGTGTTCAATGTTGTTATATGTCTTGTTAGTCTTTATTCCCCATTTAAGTTCCTCAAAAATCTTGTGTTTGCATTTACGATGTGTTTTTCGATTTGTTTCAATTAATGGTTTCAACAATGGTCTATGGCTTAATTTGTGTGCTATAATGATTAATGAAAACATAGCCTAATTCCCACAAGCATGTTGCTGTTTTGTTTGCAAGTTTCTTTTCCGTTAATTTAACTGACAGTCAGATAATTGCTGCTTGTGAAAATATTGCAGTGTATTTTATTTTTATTTTTTATTTTTTTACATTCCGCACTCATGCGGTGCAGTGTTACCTCGTTCTGAAACAAAAATAAACATTGGCTGATGTACAAACATCATTGTTTAGGTTTCTTTTAGTCAAAGAAGCTACGTAGGCAGTGTCTTTTTTTGTTCCATTACCTCTAACCCCCGTAATGAGCCGCCGGATCCACCCCCCCTCTGCGTTCCGGGACCTCCCACTTTACAAATTAAGCACTGTGCGAGACACTTATTTTGTTTTTAGCCAAGAAGCTGAGCATTGCACCGTTCTAACAAACACTCTGGTGCGATCATATTCCTTTCACAAGTTTTGTAAAAAGGCAGCCATAATGCCTTCGTCGACCAATCAGAGGCTGTGTTGTTGTCTTGTCGACCAATTGTTGCTATTAGGGCAGCACCCAAAATAATGAGTAGAACAGCGTAAATGTGTGTGTGTGTGTGTGTGTGGACTTGGGCCTTTTGCTTGATTGCTTTGCCTTTTTTTTAATGACTATGCTACACTTCCTCAATATTTTATTATATTTCGAGAAATTTAGATGCACGAGAAGAACCACAACCTACAACAACAAAGAGGCAACGCAGGGCTCACAGTGCACATGCAGCCAAATCATAGAGGTGAAGCTGCAGGAAAGGAAACCCAACTTGATGAGCAAGTGTAAATATTTATTACAACCATTCTACAAATAGTGGGGAGACCATGGAAAATTGTGTGTGTGGGTGGGTGGACTTGGGCTTTTTGCTTGTTTGGTTAATTGTTTTACTGAATATGCTACATTTCCTCCATACCTTTCGATTATATTTACAGAAATATAATATTGCCAGCAAAAAGGCAATGCATCACTGTAATTATGTGCACATGACAATAAAGAACTTGAAACTTGAATTTAAAAGGACATATATACCCAAGACCTTTAGCCTAGTCCTAACTAGACCTTGGTACTCATTTCATTCATACTAAAGGTCTAGCAATGCTGTAGAGACAAACGATGTCTCACTTGAAGGCGGGTGCTGTTGAAGTTTAAAACCTATTGGCTCTGCCCAGTGCCACTCTGGATCTGCCTTAACCAATCGCTAACATTTGGTCGTGACGTATTTCATGCGCCAGAAACCACGTTGCGCGCAGTATACAAACGGCAGATGCAGCATTAGCATTAGCCTGGTTCCGCCCGCCTCCGTACTTACGCTCAATAACTGAAATTCGCGCACGACCTCTACGTCACTGTTCTCAGGCCGCGCCTCCTGTTCACTGATTGGACCGCAGATTTTGGGGAAAAGAAATCGTTCTAACATAGTAGCATCGCCAGACCTAGTACTGAAGTGAAATGAAATTTGAGCGGAAGTACGTAGGTGGGCGGAGCCAGGCTACAAGACCTTGTGGAACTGCTTTCAATTACCAAAACAATTAGTCAGTATTGTTAGTATTTGCTTTTCACAGTATTTCTGCACATGTTCAAAACTACCTGAAGTACATACTGCTTCCATATTATTGTAGCTGAGTTTGTGCTGAAAACAAAAATATGAAACACTTTGGAGTCACTGTTTGTAGTCTGTGTATACTGTAAATGGTGTGTTGATTCAAATAAATGACAACAGCTGTTTCAGCTGTTGTCTTTACTGTTACTGTTTACTTTACTGTTGTCTTTAGGGTGTTACCTGGGCTTACCTGTGAACCACCTTTTGCATATTGAGGCATTGCCCCGCCCACTGCCAACTCTTTATCCCAAAGAAATAGGACATACATTTTTAGATGGCCATGTAATTGTCCAAAGTAATGGAGCCCATCAAAGTGTTTGTGCTTGTCATAAGACTTAACAGAATCGCCTTAAGTGACCAAAACTCTTATTCACAATGGGTAAGGTATGTTTTTTCACACATTCCAGCACAGTTCTAAAACTACTTTTTACAACAAAAAAGTACAATCATGAAATTCATACTACTTAGATATTATTGTAGCTGAATTTGTTCTGAATTCAAAAAAGTGAACAAAAGTAAGCAGTATTTCTTAAAGGGGACCCATTATGCAAAATGGCATATTCCTGGGCCTTCTATGTATTCCATGTGTTACCATTGACTTATTAGCTGAGAAATGTGAAATCTAGAAGTCCCCCCTTTGTCTGTAGTTTAATTGTTCAGAAAACCTTATTTCTTTACCGGTGTGACTGAGGTCCTGTAGTAGTTTGGTTGGTTATAGGAATCCAATTATTTGAATATATCAAAGAGGACAAATTGTCTTGCTCCTGTAGACAATGTAATAACCAATGGAACCAATTATTATGGACAGACGTCTTTACTCTGAACTTCAGTAATGATACTCTGAAGGATTAGGGAAGGTTTTGAATGCATGCTATATTGTGAGTGATAGTGCTCTTTATTACTACAAGGTTGATACACGTGTAGAGAGGGAACTGCCTCAAGAGTCGTACTGTTTAGGAAATATTTTTCCATAACTTATCAAAGATATTATGAACATGTGGGATCACTAAATGCAGTTATAATACTTCATATATTCAATTTTGATGATGGCCCACATGCAGTACAGCTACAAATTTGAGAATTACTTGTCTACAAGTAACTGCTAATTTCCACCGGGGACGTAAGCGCCACGGAACGGCTGCACCGCAGGTCACCGCTGCTGATCGCTGCCACTCTAATCAATGAAAGCATTTCCACCGGGTGTGCCCCGGAACGTCTCAGCAGCGTCCCAGGAGCGGCGCTCTGCGTCGCAGCACTATCATTCCGTAGCGTTCTATTTTTGACGCGAGCCGTTGCTGAACCGCATCAATTTCAACAGAGCAGACTGACCGGGCAGGAAGTGAAATAGTAAAAGCCATAGAGCATCCGGTCAATTTTCGAAATAAAAAGACCCTCCTGATCGAACACGGCCACAAATCGTTGTCGTTTATAACTGACTTTGTCTATAGGCTACAGCACAACACATTAGGACATAACAACAATAAACACTAAACACAATTAAACCAGACAAAAAAGTAAACATTTACTGTATAGCCTACCAACTCATGGTAGAAGCACAAAAATCTAGGAAAAATGACCAAATCAACAGCAAATCAACTTCTGACAGACAAAGCAACTGCAAGCCAACTTCGGAAAGGCAAAGTAACCTTTTATTTGTTTGTTCTATTTTGACATCCACAAATTATCGCGTGGTCTCCTGATTCTCGCGTGGTCTTGTAGTTCTTGCGTGATCCCGCAAATCCAGCCGCCTCGCAGTGCTACGCTGCCGTTACTCGCCCGGTGGAAATTGACGCAGGGCAGAGGACGCAGCCGTCCCGCGGCGCAGCCGTTCCGCGGCGCTTACGTCCCCGGTGGAAATCCGGTGTAAGACACACCATGTTTTGTTTGCTATTCATTTGTTTTGCATATGTAGATTCTGCTGACATATGAAATACATAAAACCCTGAATGCAAACAGTTCTTGTTCTCATCTTCATTGTCATGCACAGTATTATCCAAATGTATACATAGGCCAAACCACTGGTTATGATTATTAGAGGAGAAATGTCATGTATGGAAAAACTACTTGGCCATTCGCCTTTGCCGTAAACGCCCATAGTCTGCTCTATATTGGTTGCGGGACATCTGTAGGAGGAAGACATCCAAACAGATGTTGTTGAAACCCGGATGGCCCACCATACATATCGATGGTTCTGGGATTTAATTCAAAAGTGGAACGACCTATTGAGTGATAAACGGTAAATCTATAGGAATTTGCCCAACTTTCTAAGAACTACATTGATTATTATTGACAGAAACAATGTGTTTTATCAATAGTCACCGTTTGGATCTCCCTGCAGCACACGTTTTCTTTTTCAGGTGGCATTGTGACACAATTCCCACAAGTGCGCCTGTTGAGAATCATATAGTGCAGACAATTTAGACTCAATATGAGTACAGTATACCTACCAATGTAGGGCAAACACCGTATACACGGTGTATCTAATTTCTGGCAAGATGTAGACTGAGACGTACAGGGCTATTATATGCAACGTTTGATTATTTTCGCTGTGCTGTTTGGATGCAAATAGGTTGCATCCAATAATATATTGGCCAACTAGCTCTACAAAATTATCAATCCTAGCTTGTTTGCAAGTTGTAGTAAGCTTATGGACATGAAACATAAACAGACCGGCTACGGCAGAGAGCATCCCTCACACACAAACACAAGGCACGTTAACAATATCACGCGGAATTGTTATCATTGAGAAATTTTCTGCTGGATTCTCTAAAGTGGAACGGACTCAGCTGACTCATTCCATTCTGGGTCAGACACCGGCTCAAACATGTAGGGTCTTACTGTTGTTTCTGGAGCGTCCGCCATGATTACGGTAAATTACGCATCAAGCTTGTTTACCTTGAGCAGCATGGTAGCTCTGCCTCGCCAAACCTTCCAAATAGCCGGCCAATCAGAGCAGAGCTCATTACCGTACATCCCCATGTCCACAAAACAGCCTGTTCTTCACAGTGGAGAAAATGAGCGGCTGAAACACACACTGCAGAAGCTGGATTTATGAGTTTTTACTATATAAACTTCACAAGCTTCTTGTAAAGACCCCAGAACAGTTTTAAATAGCCAAAATCAGTAAAATACCTCCCCTTTAAGTCACATGGACTTAAAGGTGTACTTCACCGGTAAACCGTTTTTACTTGCTCCTTTTGAAATATGATGGGTCACTCCTAGTTGCATATGCATGCTGCACGTGGAAAAAGTTCTTCTTCATAGACGGACGAGGAAGTCAGGAACGAGGAAGTGAGAAAAGCCTAACACTCTGACGTATGAATGTGTATGAATATTCATGACCTCGCCTACCTTGGCTTGAGACCGCCCTCAGAAAAACAGTATACGGCATTTCAGAATGTTTGTAAACAATAGGCGTCAAGATACTTCCGGGTGGCAGGAAGAGAGCGGCTTCCACTGAAGCGATCCAGCCGGCTACTGTAAACAGTGTTACATTGTTAAAAACATTGTTGTTGATCTGAAGTTGTATGTTCTAAATGCTGCATCTCTCGGTTTCATTAAAAAAAAAGTATTACATCGCTATAATTTTCCATTCCGGAGATAGACGCGAAAGAGTCCAGCAATACCCCGACTTCTTAAACAACACGTAACACACGTTAACCTGTAGGCTACCTTAAACCTGGGTTTGCTCAGTGAGCACAACCGTATAATAAACGTTTAACGTGTAGCCTATAGTGTAGCCTTAATGAATTCAATATGGACGACTTTATTCTCGTAATTAATTCAATATTTACGACTTTATTCTCGTAATTTAATGAAAAACAAATTCTTAATGTGGCCCTAATATTCCGTAGTAATATGTTAATGAGACTTCCCATACCCGTATGAATTAATGAGACGTCACGTAGCGCCCTGCAAGAAGAAAATCATTCATTCAAGCCATGTACTATTGTCTCGATCGCTCTGCCCTGTCAAATGATATGGAGGGGTTTGTTTACTAGTTCTGCCATCGGAGAACGCTTCGTCTTTTGCCACCCGGAAGAACGTTTATTGTTGTTGTGACGTTGTGGTTATTTGTCGTGTTGATAACATAGAGATCTTATATCATGAATGTATCTAATATATGTATATACCGTAAAACTTCCAATAAAAGCAGGGTCCCTAATAGACGCAGGTCCCCATTAAAAGCCTGGTGTGGCTACACGTTTTGACAAATAAACGCAGGTCTCCAATAGAGGCCTGGTCTGGATTTTATCTAAATTATTTTGTGTATAAAACCTCTTTAAACCCACCGGGTCGCCCGCTTGAACGACTTAAGCCGTTTAGATCACCTATACAAAGATATGGTAACCGTTTAAACGTCTGTCAATATGGACATAATGCACATCGTTAGATCAGTTAGATTCTCCACAGTTCAATCATTCAGTTCATTTAACACAAACTATGAACACCAACTAGGGTGGCCATTTGTCCGGCTTTAGGCCGGACTGTCCGGTTTTTCAATGCCCTGTCCGGCGTCCAGCGCAGCATCAAGCCGGACGCGTATTTGTCCGCCTTTTTGAGACACTAGAGTTGTAGACCAGTCAACGTCAACTGGCGGCGAAATCCGGCCCGCCAGAGACGCCCCCCCCCCACCGGTCGTAGGTCCGGGGTGTGCTACGATCGCGCACCCCCCCCCACCCCGCCGGTCGTAGGTCCGGGGTGTGTTACGATCGCGCGCACCACCTCCTTTTCACAAACTCATAAATGGTCACCCTAACACCAACGCATAATTCATTCAGACTTACCGGTAGCATGGTAAACAAGAGAGACGGGAAAAAGGGCTGACTTCCAACTTTTGAAGCGATCATAAAGTCCATATGGTCTGTGTCCGTTCCTGCATTGTTTATATTCCTTAAGTCTGTAAGGGTCCACCGATCAAAAGAATCAATGGGTTTCATTAAATTAATCCGAGTTGTGAATAATATCATGTGAAGTCCGCTGTGTTGTCTACTGCGCAACGGACTGTTTACTGTCTGTATGCTGGCTGTCGTAAATCTTCCGCTGCTGTAAAACGACGTTCACGTTTGAGCGTCATGGCGGCAACACAAAAGTAGTAATTCATGTTGTTTGATATTCTAATTTTTATTGTTTTTACAAATAAGATTGATACTGCTTTAAATAAACAATAGTATTTCACATATTTGGTGAGCAAGAATTTTGTGCTAAATTAATTAAACACCTGTCCCTAATAGACGCAGGTCCCCAATAAAGGCAGGGTGCTTTCAGTGATTTAAGCAAATAAACGCCCAGGCTTTTATTAGAAGTTTTACGGTAGTAACATATGTATAAGATGTCTATGGTTGATAACGCACTAGGGATCACTCGCCTCTGATTGGCTAACATCACTGTGATGGACAGTGCTGTTAGCCAATCAGAGGCAAGTAATTTAAATGTCATGAATATTCATGAGTAAGAGCCGAAAACCTCTCATTCTTCCCCCCCACCTCCTCCTCCAAATTAGAACAGCCTGAAACAGGCGCACCAGAGCATTTTTTTCACCAAAACCATCTCAGAGGGCATTCATTAATACTAGAGACCACTGCAAAATGAACGCAAAAACGATGCAATGAGACCTTTAAGAAATACTGCTTACTTTTGTTCAAATTGAGAACAATTTCAGAGCATGCCAAAGTGTCTGAAAATACCCTCAAACTAATACTACTTGCACAATGTAGTGACTATCTATCTGCTCTAGTGTTCACTGTCCTTTACTTTCTGTCCATAGCCTTCTCTTTTGCTTTCGTAGCAGCTTGTTGTCCATTTAGAATCAGAAGTCATAACGGAAACCGTCAAAATAAAGAACTCTGAATCTGCCTCTTAAGGATTTTTGTTCAGTCCTGTGTATTAAATGTATTAATCCAAAAAAAAAACCCAGCTCAATTCAAGTAAAATCACTTATGCCACTACAGTACTGGCTGAATTGATTACGGAGGGAGGAAAACATACACACTCAATCTAATCTAGTATACCGGTACTTTTACATCTATTTTACAATGTTATCTGTCATTGTGAGTTGGCCGATGAATACAGTTGGAGTGTTTAATGAGGTGGATGAGTCGTTTGGTCGAAAATAATCCAGCATATTTACTCTTACTCACATCTTAATCAATAAATGATAACAGCATGTTAGCCATAGCCTGCTATCAACCTACTGAACCACATGGCATTGGTAATGAGGCTTACCTCCGGTACATTTCCTCCCCCCTATCCCAAGGGTACAGTACCTCAATTGGGTATCTGGGATCCTGGACAAACTGTCGGCTACTGTTTTGGCCTTCCCAGCTCTGTAGGAAATGGTGAAGCATAATGAGCATTAGGGATGAGCGAGTACAGCATTGTCTGTATCTGTATCTGTTAACCATATGAATTATCTGTACTCGGAGTGGGCGGGGCCTAACCCGGGAGTGGGCGGGATTTAACCCGGAAGTGGGTCGGGTTGTCTTAAAATGAGCGAGGTTTTAACTGGTATGTTATTTTAAGCAAGCAATTGATATGGGTTGATCAGAAATTGTTATTTATTGCTGATTAGAAAACTATTTACAGGACAGCATCAGCATTGAGAAAAAAAAAAAAACTCTGACGACCGGCAGGGAGAGGGAGAGAGAGTGTGTGTGTGTGTGTATGTGTGTGTGTAGCTTGATTTCCAATATTTATACCACTACTAGCTTTATTTTTTCACGAAATACAGCAAGAAAGTGTCGGACACCGTGCGTGAAGTAAAAAAAAACTGGTTAGAGCCAGGCAGCCAGATGACGGTTAAAAAAAGAAAAAGAAAAAAAAATCTCCGACAGGCAGAGACGCAACGCGAGTCGGCACCACGTCTGAACGAACCCACGTTTACCAGAACTCTACTGGTTCATAAGTAAGTACCAACCTAAGTAATAACAAACCTGAAGATGAAGAAACCCTAAACATTAACGGAAAATGACCTGCGAACCTGAGTGACTGAGGGAGAGACAGAGAGCTGTTCTGTGTGTGAGTGATCAGAGCGGGACACAACAACACATCTGCATTGTGAAGGGGAGGGGCGCTGTAGCCTATCACAGAACCCAATGAGGATTTTCATTCAATCCGAGCACAGATATTGACTCGTAATACTCGTACTCAGCAAAAGTGCTTTATCCGTACCGGATACTCGTTTCAGCCGAGTATCCGGCTCAACTCTAATGAGCATATTGGCATCCCTCATCTGGTTCAGCCGCTTAAGTGCTCGATGGTCAGTGTCCAGCTGGAATCATTGTCCCAGCTGATAGAATCACTGGAGCTGTGTGAAGTCCCCTCCTGCTTCAAACACTTCACTATCACCCCGGTCCCCAAGAAATTATCCATCTCTGGATTAAATGACTATAGGCCCATCGCCCTGATTTCTGTGGTCATAAATTCCTTTGAGAGACTGGTGTTGGCCTACCTGAATGACATGACCTCACAGGCCCCCTGCTGGACCCCGTGCAGTTTGCTTACCGGGCAAACAGGTTGATGGATGATGCAGTGAACATGGAACTGCACTACATCCTGCAACACCTCGACTTCCCCAGGACGTAAGGAACTCCGCTCCAAACTCACCCAGTCTAGCATTAGGGCTCGGCGATTATGGAAAAAATAATAATCACTATTATTTTGATTGATATTGAAATCACGATTAATAAACACGATTATTCATTGATTTCAAAAAAAGTGTTTATTGCACCACCAAAACTCAACTTTAAATATAACTTTTAGAAAAACAACCAGTGATAAATGAGTAACAAGTAAAAAAGTTTTAAAAAATATATATATATATATATATAAAAATAATAATAAAAATAATAGCTCCCAAGCTGTCGTGCGACAATGTGACGTCACGGGAGCGCCGTAACTATTTATACTCGCGCTGGTGGCCGCGACAGTAGTTGCAGTCTTCTCCTGAACAGAGGTGGCGCCACTGAGGAAAGGCGACCAACTTTGCTATTTCTACGCAGTAGAAGAAGAGATATACTAATACTGGTACCCCTGTGTCTTTAATTTCTTACACATCATTAGATATTCAGTTAAGGTTTAGTTCACCGGGATGTCTCTCACTATACAGCATTATGGCTGTCTATTACTTTACATTGCTATTATTCTACATCACTGCCACACCTGGTCAGCCATCAACAGTCCAGTGTATGGCAGCAGTTCTCATATGAATAGTGTTTGTAAGCATCCATCTTAATAACTTAATGATTATCTTATATACTTTTATTTTATAACTTACTGCCGCTTTGAGATAGTTTTTCAGCCACATAATTCCACTCATCTTTGACCACAACAACAGTAGACAGCACTTACGTAAAACCACGGTTTATTAGCGAAAAAATATAGGCCTACACCACACAATAAAATAGAACATATAAAGGAAGAAGCCAAAATAGAACGCTACGGAATGACAGCGCTGCGGTGCTCCTGGGACGCTGCTGAGACGTTCCGCAGCGGCCCGGTGGAAATGCTTTCATTGATTAGAGTGGCAGCGATCAGCAGCGGTGACCGCGGCGCACGGCCCCGGTGGAAATGAGCAGGCGCATTAAAATGTGCCTTCGAACTCATCCGTGTTTCTGTTTCCGCTTTGTCGGATCTCGCCGGCGAGATCTACATCATTCTGACGTCACATTGTCGCGTGACAGCTTGGGAACGGCGAGTATACTGCGGCCTTAATTTGCGCGGCGGCACATTAATCGTTTTTCTTCGATTACAGTGTTTTCATGATCGTGAGAAGCCAAAATCGAAATCGTGATCAAATTTCGATTAATCGCCCAGCCCTATCTAGCATACAGACAGAAGGTTGAACAGCTGGCCCTCTGGTGCGGTCAGAACAACCTGGAGCTGAGCATGCTCAAAACTGTGGAGATGACTGTGGACTTCAGGAGGAGCCCCCCAATACTGCCCCCCCCCCCACCATACTCAACAGCACTGTGTCTGCTGTGGAAATCTACACCAGCTGCAGTAGGAAAAAACAGCTCGTCTTCCCCCACAGCTCAAACCAACAGCACTGGTGCTGGCTCTGGAGGGACCTGGAGTTCTTAAAAGGTTAACATGGAAATTCTGGTGCTTTTTCTCCCTATCGTGCATTAACAGTTCATATATGGCTTAACCCACCTGTTTAGTGACTTTATATGGTCCGTGCCACTTTGTCAGTGTACACTTTTAGGCAACAACAACAACAGCACCTGTTGCCCTGGTACAAAGTTCCGCTCTCTGGCTTTACGGTCATACCAATGCTTCTGGTTCTGCTGGGCCGCCTTTGTTTCCATGTACCAGCGTAGTCATTTCCTCCAGCCTCTGCCTCATCTTCACCACATAGGTGATCACATGCTCCCCCATCTTGTTGTGGCCCACCCATTGGTCTCAAGAGGTCCTCTCACCTGACGGCCATACAGCAGTTCAAATGGAGAAAATCCAGTAGATGCCTATGGTACCTTGCAATAGGCAAACATGGTAGCCATTGGTCCCAATCGGATCCTTTCTGGGAAACAAACTTTCTCACCATGTTCTTTAGTGTCCGGTTGTATCTCTTTACTAGCCAGTTGTATTGAGAGTGGTAGGTGGTGGGTTTAATGCCCTTTATCCCTAACAGCTGATAAACTTGCTCAGTAACCTGGAGAGGAAGTTAGTGCCACAATCAGTGAGGACTTCCTTTGGTATGCCTACCCTTGAAATCACTTACAGGAGGCAGTGTACTATATTCCTAGCATTGACTGAACGCAGTGGGAATGCCTCAGGATAACATGTGGTATAGTCACAAATGACTAAAATGAATCCTTACCTGAGGAACTCCTCTCTAATGGACCTACCACATATGTCCCTATCCTGTCAAATGGTGTCAACAATAGGTAAATGGGCCCCGGGTACTCCCTTAGTGTGTGTGTGTGTGTGTGTGTGTGTGTGTGTGTGTGTGTGTGTGTGTGTGTGTGTGTGTGTGTGTGTGTGTGTGTGTGTGTGTGTGTGTGTGTGTGGGGTGAGGGAGAAAGATTATGTAATATTCCAATAAACTAATTTTTCTCTAGTCTGGTACTGTACCATGTCAATAAATGTCAAATGATAGCAGTTGTGAAATATTCTGCTTCTACTCAATAATACAACTAATTACTAATACTATTACTAATAACTACTAATATTTTTAACATCACTATTCATAATTAATCTGGAAAGTAAACAGTTTTTGAAGTACAGTTTTTCAATGATTAAAACATCTCTTTGAATGTAACTAAGATGCCATAGTGCATAAAAAAGTATAAACCAACTAGCTGGCTAACCCAGTGTTAATGAATGAACCTAATGAACCTAATGACTAAAATAACAAAATAATTACAATGATGAATGAATGAGATGGTAAATAAAGCTGAACAAGCACCGAGAGAATGATTAACTTTAAAATGGTTGAGATAAATACAACAGGTAAATACACTCACCGGCCACTTTATTAGGTACACCTTGCTAGTACCGGGTTGGACCCCCTTTTGCCTTCAGAACTCCCTTAATCCTTCGTGGCACAGATTCAACAAGGTACTGGAAACATTCCTCAGAGAGTTTGGTCCATATTGACATGATAGCATCACGCAGTTGCTGCAGATTTGTCGGCTGCACATCCATGATGCGAATCTCCCGTTCCACCACATCCCAAAGGTGCTCTATTGGATTGAGATCTGGTGACTGTGGAGGCCATTTGAGTACAGTGAACTCATTGTCATGTTCAAGAAACCAGTCTGAGATGATTCGCGCTTTATGACATGGCGCGTTATCCTGCTGGAAGTAGCCATCAGAAGATGGGTACACTGTGGTCATAAAGGGATGGACATGGTCAGCAACAATACTCAGGTAGTCTGTGGCTTTGACACGATGCTCAATTGGTACTAATAAGCCCAAAGTGTGCCAGGAAAATATCCCCCACACCATTACACCACCACCACCAGCCTGAACCGTTGATACAAGGCAGGATGGATCCATGCTTTCATGTTGTTGACGCCAAATTCTGACCCTACCATCCGAATGTCGCAGCAGAAATCGAGACTCATCAGACCAGGCAACGTTTTTCCAATCTTCGATTGTCCAATTTTGGTGAGGCTGTGCGAATTGTAGCCTCAGTTTCCTGTTCTTAGCTGACAGGAGTGGCACCCGGTGTGGTCTTCTGCTGCTGTAGCCCATCCGCCTCAAGGTTCGACGTGTTGTGCGTTCAGAGATGCTCTTCTGCATACCTCTGTTGTAACGAGTGGTTATTTGAGTTACAGTTGCCTTTCTATCAGCTCGAACCAGTCTGGCCATTCTCCTCTGACCTCTAGCATCAACAAGGCATTTGCGCCCACAGAACTGCCGCTCACTGGATATTTTCTCTTTTTCGGACCATTCTCTGTAAACCCTAGAGATGGTTGTGCGTGAAAATCCCAGTAGATCAGCAGTCTCTGAAATACTCAGACCAGCCCGTCTGGCACCAACAACCATGCCACGTTCAAAGTCACTTAAATCACCTTTCTTCCCCATTCTGATGCTCGGTTTGAACTGCAGCAGATCGTCCTGACCATGTCTACATGCCTAAATGCATTGAGTTGCTGCCATGTGATTGGCTGATTAGAAATTTGCGTTAATGAGCAGTTGGACAGGTGTACCTAATAAAGTGGCCGGTGAGTGTATATTTACATGCATATAAACAGGCTGTTGAAGGCAAAGGAGAAGGCTACGGACCCGAAGTAAACTACCATGGCGTGAACAAGCTAAACCGTTAGATACGTTACGCTACATTGAGCGTAGAATTATGTATAGTGTGTATAGTGTGGCTGCATAGCTGTTATTGTTCATTTTGTGATAAAAGGGCCAAATATGGTACATATATAGCTTAATATAATTAGAAGAAATTAGAAGAAACCTGGATATTGGGCCATTGTAGATTGGCATTCTGATGACCATGGCAGCCATTTTCTAAAAAGTCTGCCAGCAGTTACTGGCATAGAACACTTTGGCCACCCCCAAGCTACTCTTTCCATATTTTCAGCACCACAACAATTTCATATTTATATTTAAAGTGAAAAATATGTTTTATTACAATGTAAGGCAATAATAAATAAAAGAAAATGAAAAATGGTGAGATTGTCTATACATGTTATCGTGATAAATTGATTAAACTCTAGCAGTAGCGAGTAGAGTTATGTATTAACATAGGCCATGTAACAATGTTCAGTGAATGTACTGAAGCCATTAAGGTTAGGTTATTTTATTTTTTTTTAAATTTCCGATCATTTAACAAATGAATTCACAATAATTTCCATGAATAATTTCTTGAACAGCAGTTCATGCAAACAAAACAAACAACACATAGTTAAGAGAGACAAGTAATAAGTTATATAAACAAAACAATTAATATATCATCATTCTATCCTCCCTATATTTTTAACTTACAATTTATTTATTCTCTCTTTTATTCTCTTTTGTTTTGTTTTTTGACCGAAAAAAAAAGGATTAGACTGAAGCCTAAGCTTATTTTATCTATCCTTTTTTAAAACACAAATTCAGTTTCTTCAAACAAAACTTACGTCAGTAGTAGTGCCTTTTAAACATGACAAAGTAAAATAAATTAACAATTTAGGTTCTCATAACAAACTAAAAACAAAGTTATCCAGATACCTGATTTCAAAGATTCACAAATCCCCACATTCTCTTCTTACATAGCTTGCTAATGTTTTGGTTTTAAGTAATTTCTTAAATGAACCCATATTTTTACTTTCTTTCAATTTTATGTCACAATCATTCCATAACTTCACTCCATACACTGACACACATCTACTTTTTATATTAGTTTTAGCCCATTTCCTTTCAAAAATGAAATTTCCCCTCAATGGGTAAGTGCTTCTCCTCTTTGTGAATAACCCTTGGATACAGTCTGGAAGTGTTTTACAATGTGCTCTATACATTAACTGTAATGTTTTAAAGTTAACCAAATCCATAAACTTCAAATTTTGAGAGTGCACGAATAACATATTGGTGGGGTGTGTATATTCAACCTTGTTAACCAGTCTTATTGCTCTTTTTTGCAACAGAAAAATGCAATTTGTATTAGTTTTGTAAGTATTTCCCCATATCTCTATACAGTATGTAATGTAAGGAAGAATGAGTGAGGAATACAAAATTAATAATGATTTATGGTCCAAGATGTCCTTAGTTTTATATAGTATTGCAATAGATTTTGATATTTTAGATTTAATATAGTTTATGTGGGGTTTCCAGTTTAATTTATGGTCTATCATTACACCCAAGAATTTGTTTTCATACACTCTCTCTATTTCTACTTTGTTAATCCTGAGTTTGACCTCATTGTTGATTTTTTTATTTCCAAACACTATGAATTTTGTCTTACTTAAGTTCAATGACAGTTTGTTAACATCAAACCATTTTTTCAAATTATACAATTCACTTTCGACTATATCCAAGAGCTCATTCAAATCTTTATGTGAACAATACAAATTAGTATCATCAGCAAAAATAACAGTGTAGTAGCTCTGATGCCCTACAAATATCATTTATATAAAGAATGAAAAGTTTGGGTCCAAGGACTGACCCTTGGGGTACCCCGCAAGTGACCTTTTGAATCTCTGAGTTTTCAGTATTAACATATACATACTGGTACCGGTTATCCAGATAGCTCTTCAGCCAAGAATATGCTACACCTCTAATGCCATAGTTGTCCAGCTTAGTCATTAATATCTTATGATCTATTGTATCGAATGCTTTTTTGAGGTCGATAAATACCCCCACTGTGTACTCTTTGTTGTCTATTGATGAAGACATTTTTTCAACCAGTTCCATTATTGCCAGTGTGGTTGATCTATTGGTTCGAAATCCATGCTGTTGCTCACTTAATACATTGTATTTTTCCACAAAGTTATC
This sequence comes from Merluccius polli, assembly GCA_030340625.1. Lineage (NCBI taxonomy): Eukaryota > Metazoa > Chordata > Actinopteri > Gadiformes > Merlucciidae > Merluccius > Merluccius polli. The sequence continues at coordinate 17,140 of JAOPHQ010005728.1, read as the reverse complement.
AAGTCTTTTTGCAAAAATCTTTTCTAAAATCTTGGAAAATTGAGGAAGTAAGGAAACTGGTCTGTAGTTGGAAAACAAATGTCTGTCTCCATTTTTATAAATGGGAATAACTTTCGCTATCTTCATTTTATCTGGAAAGATGCCTGTTAAGAATGATTGATTGCATATATGTTTAAGGGGTTTGACAGTGAATTCAATAGTGTTCTTTACTATTGACATATCAATAGCATTATAATCTGTAGACTTTTTATTTTTAAATTCCTTTACAATGTCCAAAATTTCATTTTCATTTACTCCATTTAAAAACATAGAATTCATATTTTTATCATATTTATTCATGCCTTCAATGTCACTCAGCTCTATGATTTCATTAGCTAATTTAGGTCCCACATTTACAAAATATTCATTGAATTCATCAGCTATCTCTTTTTTATTATTTGTAGTTACATCATGTTTTTTAGTGAAGTAACTAGGATAGTCAATGTTCTTAACACCTTTTATAATTAGGCTATTAATTATCTTCCATGTTCCTTGAATGTTGCTTTTATTTTTCTCCAGCAGTTTCCTATAATGTTGCTTCTTATTGATTCTCAGAATGCATACCAATTTGTTTTTATATCTCTTGTATTTAATTTCATCCTCTTCTGATCTACTTTTAAGAAGTCTCCTATATAATGTGTTTTTCTTTTTGCATGCATTCTGTAGCCCTTTTGTAATCCACGGTTTGTCTTCATAATTATTCTTGTAACTTACTTTTTTTTCAGGGCAATGTTTCCCATAAAGTTTTGTAAATATTTCCAGAAATGCATTGTATGCAATGTTAGGGTCCTCAACATATACCTCTTTCCAGTCCTGTTTCTTTAACTCTTCCTTCAATGCATTAATAGCATCCTGTGTTCTGTAACGCAGCATTTTACCTAAGTTATTCTCGGGTTTTGTCACAAACTCATGTTGTAGGGCAGCAAAAATGGGTAAGTGATCGCTTATATCATTAATTAACAAACCACTCAGTAGTCTTCTGTCAATGGCATTTGTAAATATGTTATCTATTAATGTTGAACTCTCTTTAGTTATTCTACTGGGTTTGGTAATCATGGGATATAAGCTCATACTAGACATTTCATCAATAAAGTCAACTATCTTTTTGTTTCTTTTAGGATTCAGCAAGTCTATGTTAAAATCACCACACACAAATACCACCATTTTATCACTTAGTTTCTCAAACATCACGGCTATCTTGTCTTTAAATTGTTCAATGTCTGATCCAGGTTTTCTATATACACAACTTACAATAATATGTTTACCTCTTTCCACCTCTATTTCAACAGTTAGACATTCCATTACATCCTTTATGGTAGTAGTAATTTCATGTTTGACTTTGTATTTAATGTTTGTTTCCACATACAAAGCCACACCACCCCCTCTTTGATTTGACCTATTAACACAAATCATTTCATAACCCTCTAACTCGACTTCAGCTTCTTTACTATCATGAAGCCATGTCTCAGTTATTGCAATTATATTAAACCTTTTGTCAAATTGTTTCAGATAATCTTTAATTTTTCCAAAATTCATGTAGAGGCTTCTGCTGTTCAAATGTAATAGTGTTAACACCCTTTGTTGCTTCATCCTAGTTCTGAACTGATCCTCCGTATAATACTCACAGTCCATGATTATTTCATTAAATAAGTTATTATCTGGGTCAATATTGTTCCCAATCTCATGTCGTTTGTACTCTGAATAATCAAAAGTTTGAAATGGTAATTGATCATGTGCAGTCAATCTGTCATGTGGACAGTTCCTTGTTTCATAGATAACGTCTATCATTTCATCCTCCTCCACTTCTTTGAATGGGAAAAGAAAATCTCTATCAAGCTCTGCCATTGAGTTCATATGGTTGTGTGCGTCCTGATGCTTTGCTTAGTATTTTTATGTCCATTATATTGAGATGTGTAAGCACGGAAGTAGTGCCTTTGTTCCTGTGATCATGTGTGTGTGTATGATTCCTCGTGAGTGTCTGTGTGTGCGTACACATACTTGCTTCCAGTTCATCCTCCATAATAATCATACATCTTCATCTGTATTTATCCAAATCCTTTAGTTCATTCACCAACATCACCTGTACTTGTTCCGGTGTTCCGTTCGTCTTGATCCATATCTTGCAATTTCTTATCCATGTAGACTGTATTTTGTTTTGCTTTCTCAGATTCCTCGCCTCCCTTGCAATCTCCGCGTTTTTCTTGGTTAGATTCTCATTTATATACACTCCCGTCCCCTTCAGCTTTCTAGCCTGCTTCAGAAGATCGGTTTTGTGTTTGCGGTTTTGGAGTCGCAATATGATTATCGGCGTAGCTTTTGCACTTCTCTTAGAAAGAGTGTGGCAAGCTACTATGTTTTGACTTTGGATATGCACGTTTTTGCTCTCGAGGAATTGGACCACCTGTTGCTCCAGTGCGATCATTTCGCGTTGTGGAGAATCTTCTCAGTTTTTATCTCCGACTACAGCTCTTGCAAAGGATTGATGTTTAGTTTGTAATCCGCTGATAATCACATCATCCAGACGTGAGTATTGCTCCAATGTGTCCACTCTCCGTTCCAGATCAGAGATCTTACTGTCTTTCTCATGTAGTTGGAATTTTAGCTGGCGCACTTCCTCGACTAGCGCCAGTATGTTTGTTTGTTGTTTCCCCATTTTGTCCATCTCCAGGGACATGAAATTCAGAGATTTTTTAATCTCCTCCATGTCCTCGGTAACTTTTTTTTAGGGTAATTTTGTGTCTTTTCCGATTTAGTCCGATTTAGTTTTTAGAAGTCAGTAAACATAGCGAACACAACGATCACAGCACGGCAACAATGCTACTTAAGTTATTTGAAAATACCAGTGTAATGCTGTATACTATCGAGTCATTCTATGAACACATCTTGATCATGTTGGTGGGCAAGACAACTTGCCATGGGATCGCACTTTAATGTTTGAGTAAATGAGATATCTTAGAGTCAGCTGGCACATTCTCCCTCACAGAAGCAGAGGCCTATGCACTCAGGTGCAGCCTGTTTGCACCTGCAGCGCTTTCTCCAACCACTCTTGCAGCCACAAGAGATCAGCTCGTGGCAGGATTTTGATGCTTGTGGCAACGTCCTCCAGTGGGTCTCATACATTTCTCTGTATTCCCTGGCCGAGCGCCGAGCTCTGAGATGTACTATTTTTGTGTTGTCCAGAGTTCAAATATTTTTCAACTTTGACACTGACTTTTTGCTGCCGCCCACCGCTGGGCGCCAACCAAGTTGTGATCTTTTTCTCTGTTGTCGAAACTTTTAGCTATCTTGCTAAAAAACATTAGCATTTGTAGCTCTCCATCAGAGTGCCAGTGATAATAAAAGCTCTACCAGTCCCCCTGGAAGATCCATGGCCCAGCCTGGGAGCTAGACCAAAGAAACTGCGCTGCTCTACTCCCTTTGCCCCAGAGCCCTGGATTACTGCTCGGGGAAATAAACATTGGAGAAGGCATTCCTCTGGGGCCTCGACCACCACCTCACAAGGACAGCGGAGACAGTCACTGCCTCTCGCTCCTGTAGAAGTCCTTCACCTCAGCAATAAGTTCCATGCTCTGGAGGAGTTACCTACATCACAGCCCACCCAGCCTGCACCACCTGCTGGTTTTCCTGATGCCTTTCCAGAGGCTGCGGTAGTGGGGCCGGGCACTGCTCCTGCACCGGTGTCTACTGTCCCTGTGTCTGTGGCTCCAACTGGGTCTTCACCCAGCCCATACACAACCAGATCCCGGCATCCTCAGCCAGATCACCCTCCCCCATCAACCATTGTCCTCGGGATCTCCATCGTGAGGCATATTAGAGTGAACGGGGGCCACACCTACTGCTTTCCTGGAGCCTGTGTGTCAGACATCCTGGAACAGCTACCCACAGCACTACAACAACACCCAGAGTGCACCAGGCTCATTGTGCATGTTGGCTCGAATGACACCAGGAAACGTGAGTACACTCCTGACCACAGGTAAAAGGATCCTGATTTCTGGTCCAATCCCAACTCTTAGACGTGGCTAAGGCCGCTTCACCAGGCTTCTCTCTCTCCACAACTGGCTCAAGGCAGAGTGCACAACCCTTGGAATCCACTTCATTGACAAGTTCAACCTCTTCTGGAACCGTAGTGATTACTATAACAGAGATGGACTCCATCCCAACCGCACTGGTGCACACTTCCTCTCTGCAAACATGGACTTTTCCATCCTACACACTGTCATAGATGACTGAGAAAGTCCTTGCCCCCACAAGGTAATCGCATCACCCATACAAATAGAACAAAGTCAATTAAATCAGTTAGCTTGTATTGTTACTACAGTCTGTCATGGTCACTACAAGGGGCCTGGACTAAACAATTCCTCCCTAAACTCAGCCAGTCGGGCAGTCTGTTTTCAATCTAATTTCATCCCAGTTAACATTCGCAACAGGCAACAATCCGTACTCTGCCCGGCGTCAATACCCACCGGGCGCGTAACGGCAGCGTAGCGCTGCCTTGCGAGCCAGCCAAATTCACACGAGATCACGCGATAATCCTGAACGTACGCGAGACCGCGAGATCCCGTGATAAACTGTGTGTATAAAGGAAACGACAACAACAAACAGCTTACTTTGCTTCTCCGACATTGAAGAACTGTTGATCTGGTGCCACCGGTCATGACGTAATGTTGATGTGAAGTTGTGATAGGCTACATGAACTGCGTATTGTGTTTTATTTTGAAAGGGGGCGGAAGTGTATTACGTTGATTCTGTGTCGGATTTCCTGTCTGGTGCAATCTGCTCTGTTGAGCTTGATGCGATTCAGCAACGGCTCCGTCATAAATAGAAGTGCTACGGAATGATAGCGCTGCAGCGCGGAGAGACGCTGCTTGGATGCTGCTGAGACGTTCCAGGGTACGCCCGGTGGGAATGGTTTCATTGATTAGAGTGGCAGCGATCAGCACCGGTGACCGCAGCCGTTCAGATAATCTTTAATTCCGCGTTCTGGTTTTCAAGGGTTGATCAAACGTTACTACTGGTGTCTGCCCAGCATTCAGATGTTGATGTTTGATCATTGCTACTGTGTGAGCACTCTCGTGGAACAGGGGGAGTAGGGCACTTGGTAGGGCTGTACCCTAAAAGTGGAATAGTCGAATCATCGTTCAGAGATTACTACTACTACTACTACTGTACACTTCTAAATAATAAAGAACTGTTTACTCTAGTATCCGCCATCTGACAAAATAATACTACAAGAACTGAATTAGAACCAATTACTTTGTAAAAATCCATTGAATTGTGAGTATTTTATTTGGTTCTTAGGTTTACTAGGCTCTAGATTATGTCCGTGATTGCATGTGGGTCCAATGGGATAGGAACGTTTGACCAATCGTTGGCGGCCATTTTGAAAAATGGCTGCCACGGCCGCCAGGGTGAGAGTTGGTGATGGACCATTATCCTGTTTTGTTTCCAATATATCAACACATCTGCCAAATGTGGTGCTTTTATCACAAAATGAACAATTACGTTGAGCTATGCTGCCCCACTAGTAATATTCTATAAATTACTTCCAAACATCCAAAATAAAACATTGTTTTCTTGTCCTCAATTATATAACTAAGCTGTGATAGCCATCAGACAAACCAAGCCAGGAAGACAACACTGAAATGCGCATATTGCCATCTACAGGTGTATCCTATGGACATAAATCCACATTTTACAGATAAGCTGCAGTACAAATTGGACAAAACTCTACGAGATCCACAAACACATATGGACTAGTTCACATCTAAAATGATGTTCTGAAAGTGAGTGTGAATATAATTTTACAAGACACAAGTTAAATATATATGTGTTTGTGGATCGTGAAATCATTTTGTGGATATCACTTTACAAAGCACAAGTGCAAAATATTTGTGGATTGCAGTACACTTTAGGTTGCGCATATTCAAGTCCAATACGCATCCACATTTTACAGATCTGCTGCAGTACAATTGGACTAAACCCAACGAGATCCTCAAATGACTTAATACGCATTTGTGGATCGGGGTACACGTCCCGTACCCGCTTTTTAATGACATGTATCTGAATTCAATTCAGCTCTTAATTCAATTTAGTTTAGTCTAGCTGAAGAGCCTGGCTGAATTGAAACCCCAAATACATTTCTACTCTAACTTCTTTAAGATGTGTGAAGTGTAGCGGGTAATATTGGGATTTATTAGCCTGGCATGTTGATCTCATTATCCTCCCTCTCTCCCGCTCGCTCACCTGTCTCCATCTATGTCTCTCTCTCAGTGAGTTCTCCAGTGGAGCTGCTGATCAGCCAGACCTTGTGCTGGGTGCATGATGACCTGGACCAGGTGGACTTTTCCAGCTACCTGCTTAAGGTCTGCGGCCAGGAGGAGGTGTTGCAGAAGTGCGTAGCACACACACACAGACACACAGACACTAGGCATGCAACAAATTTGATGGTATGATTATAATCACGAAAATCACAGTTTCACGGTTATGCATTCATTTATTTCACAACACTACTGAACTACAGCTTTATTCAAATCTTAGGCTTGTTTTGAAGAGGGAGCATAAGACGCACACTTCTTTAGATACCACACTTTTTTAGCTAAAAGTGAATAAGAAAAATGAAAATCAATAAGCCATACAAAAATGAACTTCGATTGGACTTGCAGTAATGACTTTAGTTGATTTTTAATATTTAAGATATTGTATTTTTAATTATTAATATAAGATTAACATTAACTTTATTGATCCCCTAAGGCAGGGGTCGGGAACCTTTTTTGCCTTGAGAGCCACTTTTACAAAAAAAAAAAAAAAAAATCTCAGAAGAGCCACATAAAGACGGTTACAAGCAAAAGTTTGGATATTTAACTTACATAGGATATGTTGCTGCAAATTGTGCATGGTGAGTGTCGAAGTAAATATTTTTTTTGTTTTTTTTGTGCCCCCGCGGTTGTTGACGGAGGGGGGGGGGGTGCTGCGCGATTGTTGCCGGGGGGGGGGGGGGGTGGGGGCTCTCCCCCTGGGCCCCGGTTGCACCGTCGATAGTTACGCCACTGATCGTTTCATGGACGCAATTTTCTCATTACATAACAGACAGATCGCACTTCCAGCTCTTTCCACGAACGCAATCTGTCCAATCGGGCTGAAAGTTGCGGACTTTCTTTTCGGGCTTTTTCCTTTTTAACATTTTGATTAGCGCCAGGGGTGGACTGGCCATCGGGGCCGACGCACATCTTTGGGCCGGCCCAGGACTGTCATAAAAATTAAAAATAAAGTAATTTGGCCCAACTGGAGGCGGTGTGTTACGATCGCGCCCCCCCCCCCCCCCCCCGGTCGGTCTTCGGACCGGGGTGTGTTACGCGCATCCCGCGCATTACTCAGATAGACTGTAACTGCCTATTTGCCACGAAGCCTTGTCATTATAGGGCCAGCGTGCGTGCGTGTGTGTGCGTGTTGGGAGAGTCGGGTTGATTAAAAAAAATACGGTTTTCTCTGAATGTAATGACGTGTTTCAATCGACACAGCTCTCCCCTAGTATTGACTGTTATTTTAGCACTATATTAGGGTAGACAGTCTGATTCCTTGATTACATTTTTCCCCCCCCTCAACTAATTTCGTCCGAGAGCCCCGGCCGTCGGCAAAAGAGCCACATGTGGCTCGCGAGCCATAGGTTCCCGACCCCTGCCCTAAGGGAAAATATTACTAATGTGAGTAATAAATGGTAGTGTTATTATCATCAACAGTCATTCATGCCTAATTGTTATTAATTTTTAATATCCTATTTTAAATAATTAATCTAATTTTTATTTTTTAATGTGGCCTGAGAAAATCCTGTCTATATGCAAGTGTTATTTACCCTCTGGGGTCTGAGGGTATTTCCCCACACTCTGATGATATTGTTCTCAATTTGAACAAACGTAAGCATTATTTCCAATGTCACACAAGTTCAGCTAAATAATATCTAAGTAGTATGGATTTCATGATTGTACTTTTTTTTTTTTTTAACCGGTAAATGATCATGTTCTAAAAAGTAGTTTTAGAACTGTGCTGGAATGTGTGAAAAAAACATTATCGTACCCATTGTGACAAACCGTTTTGTTCACTTGAGGTGATACTGTTGTCTTAGGAATGTATGAAGCACAAACCTTCTCATGCTCCATTGTTTTGGGCAATTCAATGGCCATCTAAAAATGTATGTCCTATTGCTTTGGGATAAAGAGTTGCCAGTGGGAGTAACACCTTAAACAGCCCAGGTCACACTCCAATCCCTTTCCACAGTGTAGTAAAGACAACAGCTGTAACAGCTGTCATTTATTTGAATCACCACACCTGTATATACTATATATACAGTATATACACAGACTGCAAACACAGTGATTCCAAAGTACTTCATATTTGTGTTTTCAGCACAAAAACAGCTACAAATACAGTCCCTGACAAAAGTCTTGTCACTTATCCATTTTGTAGAAACAACAGCTTATAACCTGACTTTTAATTAATCCATTGGTTTTAGAAATGGCTCAAATGAAAGCTAAAACCCTCCCAAATTATGTTTAATATACTAAAATGAATTTGCTTCACTGAAGAAAGATTGATCATTTAATGAACACAGAAAGGTCAGATTTTGGCAAGACAAAAGTTTTGTTGCCTACAGAGAGTAATGTGAAAATTGAACAAATAATTTATTTCAAATACAAAAATATGTTGCATAACATCAGTGAATTAAGTAGTGGTGCTGTGAGATCCATATTTAATATCTTGTATGACTTCCATGAGCTTGAAGGACGGCATCCATGCGGTTCGACAATGATTCATACAATTTATTGATGAAGTCATCAGGAATAGCAAAGAAAGCAGTTTTACATGCCTCCCAGAGTTCATCAAGATTCTTTGGTTTCGTCTTCCATGCTCCCTCTTTCATTCTACCGCAGACATGCTCAATGATGTTCATGTCTGGTGACTGGGCTGGCCAGTTCTGGAGCACCTAGATCTTCTTCGCCTTCGTAGAGATAGAAGTATGTGATGGAGCACCATCCTGCTGCAAAATTTGACCCCTTTTATGGTTGGGAATGTAAGGGGTAGCTAATACTTATTGATATTTTAGGCTATTGATATTGCCTTCCACCCTGCAAATCTCTCGCACACCCCCATACTGGATGTAACCCCAGACCATGATTTTTCCGCCACCAAACATAACTGTTTTCTGGGTGAATCTCGGATCCATGCGGGCTCCAGTAGGTCTCCTGCAATATTTGCGGCAGCTGTGATGTGTACTTCCATCTCTACATCAAAGTTCCTCAAGGCGAAGTCCTGGAGCACCTTGATCTTTCAAGGTGCTCCAGGACTGGCCAGCCCAGTCACCAGGCATGAACATCATTGAGCATGTCTGGGGTAGAATGAAAGAGGGAGCATGGAAAACGAAACCAAAGAAGAATCTCGATGAACTCTGGGAGGCATGTAAGACTGCTTTCTTTGCTATTCCTGATGACTTCATCAATAAATTGTATGAATCATTGTCGAACCGCATGGAGTCGAACTGCATGGAGATGCAGTCCTTCAAGCTCATGGAAGTCATACAAGATATTAAATATGGATCTCACAGCACCACTACTTAATTCACTGATGTTATGCAACATATTTTTGTATTTGAAGTAAATTATTTGTTCAATTTTCACATTACTCTCTGTAGGCGACAAAACTTTGTCTTGCCAAAATCTGACCTTTCTGTGTTCATTAAATGATCAATCTTTCTTCAGTGAAGCAAATTCATTTTAGTATATTAAACATAATTTGGGAGGGTTTTAGCTTTCATATGAGCCATTTCCAAAACCAATGGATTAATTAAAAGTCAGGTTATAAGCTGTTGTTTCTACAAAATGGATAAGTGACAAGACTTTTGTCAGGGACTGTATAGCTGCACTGCAGCAATGAGCGGTGCCAGTGAGCTGAAGACAGGACTGTTGGGAGCATCAGCTCTCCAGTGACAGTGTAAAATAAAGAACCTCAAGAAATGTTGGCAGAGGAAGCCAAACATGTGCCAGCTGGGCTAAGTAGGGGATCACCCAGCTGAGCACTATTGCCAATCAAGGTAACTGGATTGAAGAGAACCCACATAAATATGGAAGGAGAGGCAGGCGGTATGTAAATATGACAAAAGACAAATTCAAATTTCAAGTTCTTTGTCATGCGCACACAATTACAGTGAAGCAGTCATTGGTAATGAAAATCTTAAATCTCAGGCTCCCAACAACAATGCCAAAAGAATATGTAATTATTAGTGGTGGGCATAGATTAATTTGTTTAATCTAGATTAATCTCACTGTAATTTTGGAATTAATCTAGATTAATCTAGATTAAAATGGCTCATTTGAATTCTGCCAAAGGCATTCATAATATGTGTGTGCTACCTAAATAATGACTAAAAGTAAGTCTTTGAGAACAGGTTTCTCAAGCCAGGTGGCGCATTAGACCAGGGGCGCATCTGCTGTTTCCAAAATGCATCACAAACTGCTTGAGAAAGCGCTATCATTTTGTGACGCGAGCCGTTGCTGAACCGCGTCAATTTCAGCAGAGCAGATCGACCAGGCAGGAAGTGAAATAGTAAAAGCCATAGAGCATCCGGTCAATTTTCAAAAAAAACACCCTCCCGAGCGAACACGGCCACAAATCGTTGTCGTTTATAACAGATTTTGTCTATAGGCTACAGCACAACACATTAGGACATAACAACAATAAACAACACTAAATACATAGACGCAATACAAGACGCGTGGTCTTGTAGTTCTCGCGTGATCCTGCGAATCCAGCCACCTCGCAGCGCGTAACCGGGCAGAGGACGCAGCCGTTCCGCGGCGCAGCGGCGCTTACATCCCCGGTGGAAATCCGATATAGACCCAGCTCCCAACCCAACTTTGAGAATAGATTAACGGCGATATTTTTTTTATCGCCCGATAAGAGTCTCGCGTTATCGCAGCACGTTAACGCCGATAACGGCCCACCACTAGTAATTATGCAAGTAAAAACTAAAAATAAGAAAAATAGAACAAGTATCTAAGACATAACACACAACTAAGACTAAATAGAAGAATCTTAGACATAATAAAGTGCAGTTAAAATACAGGAATATAAAATATATATACAAAGAAAATATAATATAATACTGTGGTAGAAATATATTTACTGTTGTGGTCATTAGACAGCTTGTGAACAGTAGTAAGTACAAAGTAGTAGGGATGTGCGCAACTAGTTGACTAAACGACTAGTCGTTGCTGCACTTGGTAGTCGGCACCAGAAATAGTAGTCAGTTAAACGCTTTTTTTTCTCTGAGAAAAGCTTTTCTGACGATAGGCCTGCATAAACACTGGAAGCACGACATGCACTATTGATAGAATATGCATATAAGAATTAGACAATGCTTTTAATAGGCCTAATTAACCAACGTTAAACAACATGTAGTTTCCCAAAACATCTAATCATTCATTTAATAATTTAATTGGTTCACAATTTTCAACAGCGCCCAGCTGTTTGCTGCGCACGGCGGCACTCAGCTGTTTTACTAGTCGCTCTGGAGGCGCATCGTAGAAATGTCAATCAATTCAGTCTGTTTCACAGTAAAGTAACCATGATCCGCCAGATTAAATGTACTACTTAGTGTTTCCTCTAGGATTTTTTTCAGCAGCGGGGGGAAAGAGTGGGTGGTACACCGGCGGTCGAAGTGAATATCAATGGGTAATTTAAAAATATGAAATAAAATGACACTTAACTGCAAAACAAACTTTAGAACATATCTATCTATCTATCTATCTATCTATCTATCTTTATTGACATCTATTGTTACAGAGGGCAGCTTGGTCTTCATTTTCTCTCCTCTCTCATCTCTTTCTGCCCTCTCTCCTGCTCCTCCACTCTGCTCTCCTGCTCCACTATTCTACTCTCCTGCTCCTCTACTCTACTCTCCTGCTCCTCCACTCTGCTCTCCTGCTCCACTCTGCTCTCCTGCTCTACTCTGTTCTCCTGCTCCACTCTGCTCTCCTGCTCCACTCTGTTCTCCTGCTCCACTCTGCTCTCCTGCTCCACTACTCTGCTCTCCTGCTCCTCCACTCTGCTCTCCTGCTGCTCCACTCTGTTCTCCTGCTCCACTCTGCTCTCCTGCTCCTCCACTCTGCTCTCCTGCTCCACTCTGCTCTCCTGCTCCACCACTCTGCTCTTCTGCTCCACTACTCTGCTCTCCTGCTCCTCCACTCTGCTCTCCTGCTCCTCCACTCTGCCCTCTCCTCCACTCTGCCCTCCTGCTCCACTCTGCTCTCCTGCTCCACTCTGTACTCCTGCTCCACTCTGTTCTCCTGCTCCACTACTCCTACCTGTCTACTTGTCTAATAAGGTTACATTTGAGAAAGAGCAATGTTAGATAATTCTCTAGATTGCTTGGAGGAGCGCACACCTGTGCTTCTTCGAGGTGCTGGTCACGGAATGAACTTGAAAGTATTTAGGAGAGGAGACCGCACACTCTTTTTTGATGCCAATTTATTTTGTGTCAACGTTTCGGCGCAAGCCTTTGTCAAGTTTCATACACACCTTAAGTAGTGACCCCTTGTTTGTGATTGGTCTATACTAATTAGTAATCAATTAGCCGCCATGACCTTACATATATTTAAGCATCTACATAATCACAATCCATCATAGTTTCAATTACTTCGAATTTCTAAAGTTCAGTTCATACACATTAAATAAGTTAAGTGAAATTGTTTTACAAACTTAAAAAGTAATTACAGTAGTTCATCTATGTGGAATAAGTTAGGTAACATACAAGATCTTGTGTAAATAATCAAAGTAGTCTACTCATCATTTACCAACACATTACAATTAGTTTCCTAACAATAACTATATAAATATATGTACTGTCAATACAACAAACAAGATCCCATTGGATAAAGAAAAATGTGCAACAGTGTAAATGTGCAAAAGTGCAAGTAAGAGTTTACATACAGGATAACAGACAGAAAAGTAACAAGATATACTAGTTGTAGCACCTCAGGCCTCTAGAGGCCGTCATAAAAACTGTGTCATCTTGTAACTAGCTGGTGGTCTAGAGTAGGGCCCGGACCTGTGGGAGTGACATTTTGTTATAGAAAGCATTTCAAGTCAAATTCCACATTTAAGCTAAAAGGGGTCAAGGTCTTTAGAAAATGAATATAAAAGTTTTCTCTTTGGGAAAGTAATTTGTCTAGATCACCACCACGTCTAGGCAAGGAAACCTTTTCTATACCTATATATCTTAAAGATGAGATAGGATGTCCTTCTTCCAAAAAATGCGCTGCCACCGGATAATTTAAATTCTTGCATCGTATTGTGCTGCGATATTCTGCAATGCGCGTTTTAAGCTCTCTGCTTGTTTTCCCTACGTAGGATAAGATAATTCTCTCACATCACAAATATTTGATCACGCAACCAGTAAGAACATTAACATATTGTAGTAGCCACCACTAACCTTACATATTTTAGAACTAAAAGGCATTTCTTTCCCTTCAATGAACCTTGAGCCCCTCCCTAGCGAAAGTAACGTTACCTGCCTATCTTCCTCATTGACATCAGGCATCTTTCTCTTCTTGGAGAAATATTTTAACAAACTCATCTGAAAATTCAATCAGGAATATTTTAATACATAGCTTATATAAACATTGTTGGCAATTATTTTACCAACGTTTATTTAAGTAACGCTACTGGTATTATGATTCACTGAGTTCTCTAACATTAACGTTAGCTGGAACATTTTTTCACGATATATTAGTAATCCATCCCTGCTAATACATTTCATCATGTAAATATGAGCATTCCTTCCAGGTGATGTGCCCTATTGGCTCAAAATCAGTGCAGGATCATGCTTGTTTTATAAGACAACTCTTACTTTCTTTTTGTTTGTTCTTTCTTTAAAATCAAATTCTAACATTCTTCATATTTTTTAAATAAACATTTAATACATTTAATACCCACATTTTATTTTGAAAACCGGAAGTTTCCACACGCTGCAGTAAGCTAGCGCTGACTTTCCCAGTTGTCTCAAAGTATTTGCCTTAAAGTCGGCAATAAGGGCACACTTGTTGTTGCAAGTGTGGAGCGGCTGGCTTGACCACACGAAAACGAGAGACGGCTGGCTCGACCGCAGTACGCGATCGGTCATTAATCAATCGAATTTAACCGTATAACTGCACACAACTTTATTTAAAAGCAAGCAAATGGAAAACATGTTTGTTGGTATTTTGGTGTCAGGTGCGTGTGGATGTGTGGTTCCTTCGCCGGAGCGGTTCATGTTAATAGCGGAGTCCGGGAGGGTTCACCTTCATGGGCGTAGTTACTAGGGATGTGCGACTATCGTCTTAAAAAATACAAAAGTGTTTTTTAAAGTTAGAAAGGTATTAGATATTCAACCGATATTCACGCTCCGAATTACAGCGATCAGACACGGGGAACTAAAGCCGCGATCACTGGGCACCGCTAGACATGTCTACCGGTGTCTACCTACCTAGGTGTCTGCCTGCCCAGGTGTATACCTGCCCAGGTGTATTGGTCAGTATTTCTGCAGTGATGAGTTAAATCAGGGCTTGTTGCGACCACGGATGTATTCGGTTTGCGATGCTCATGCCTACTTATTTTTATGTTTTACTTTTTGCTCGACTAATGAAAACGTATTCGACTAAGCCAACTATTAGGGGGCAGCCCTAGTTAACTTACAGCATTTTATATGGACCATTAGTTATATTTTCAATTCATTTACAGAGCAATCCCTGCAAAGTTTTTAGGTAATAACTATAGAAGAGACTATAGGATTAGTGTGTGTCGGACGAGGGGGGCGTGGCATCACGATGGTGGCTCTCCATGTCAGTCAGCCATCACGATGGACGATGTCAGACCACGCGAACATGAACCTGATTTTTTTTTTTTGCAGACACGTCGGTACGCCGGAATTCCGGCGTGGTGTCGGAACGCTATCAGCCCTGTGTAGAGAAACGAGTACCGTCACGTTTTTAAAATTGTCGCATCGACTTAGTACCAAAGTATCGGTTCTCGTGACATCCCTCCTGTCTGCCTGAGGAGAACATGCTGTCCTCGCGCTGTTGTTTACTTGGTTGTCATGACTTCGTGAGTGATTGACGTCACTGTTCCAGTTGCTCATCCTCAAAGTGGAGAGCGAGCGGACGGACAACCGTTCGTTTGAGTTCAGTGGAGCGGACAACTCTGCATGACGTCATGACATTTTATACACTTTTGAACCAGTGGCGGCAATAATTTAGCAGCGGTGGGCCGCCGCTGCTAAATGTCTATAGCGGAAACACTGACTTATGTCTTAACAGTAAAGTAACCACGATCCGCCAGATTATATTTACTACTTATGTCTTCACTTTCTTTAGGCCTACTGAGTTAGAGCGAACGGCTGCTCACGCGAACAGCTTGCTCACAAAGGATCGATAAAATGAAGGAGAAGAGAAAAAAAGTACTGTGATCATTGTTATCACATCTCTTGACAGACAAATATTTAATTTGGATGATTATTTTGATTTAAACTTCCAAAGCTAGACAACTCCTAACTGTTTCCCCCCTACCTAACAGTTCAACTGGAGCGATGCAGAACATTCACTACTGTTGCGGATAAATAATAAGAAGATGTATCAGCAGCTACACATAGCCACAAAGGAGTAGAAATAAATATACAAGTTGTAGTAACTGCACCTCAACACCAGATGGCGGCAAACATAATACACTGGGGGCGGGCGCTCAACGCTAGCCATTGTGCGTCATGGAGGCCACGCCTCCTGCCCAGAGACATCCGGGCGGAAACATCCGGTTAGAATCACTATGAAACAGAAGCCACAAAGGAGTAGAAATAAATATACAAGTTGTAGTAACTGCACCTCAACACCAGATGGCGGCAAACATAATACACTGGGGGCGGGCGCTCAACGCTAGCCATTGTGCGTCATGGAGGCCACGCCTCCTGCCCAGAGACATCCGGGCGGAAACATCCGGTTAGAATCAGAACCCCCAGGTAGCGCATCGGGACGGATGCAACGCGAGGGGGTCTCTCCACGCGGCGTGAAATACATACAATACTCCTCCTTCTGTTTCATAGTTAAATAACTTAAAGCTAAACAAATAAAGTGAGTTAAAGCGATTCCTGTGTCGGCGGCCTTCTTCCTCGGAACACAAACCCCACACTACATGAGATTCAATATTTCAATAACTATGTTAATAGTTGGCTAATTTTTGTTTAGTGAGTTGGTGTCATGTTTTGTCTGATAATGTGCAATGGTCATAAGCCCACTTTTGTTTAATAAAAAACATGATTAAGCATTTAAAATGACTGTTATAATACACCCAATATTTTTCAGACAATGTTTGGCCTTATAGATTAAAATCTGCAACATTTTGACAGTTTTGAGAGTTCTTACTTTTAGACTAGTCGACTAGTCATTTACAAAACTTCCGTTTAAACATCAGGGAAATTAGTCGCTAGGAACATCCCTACTAAGTAGTAAGAGAGGAAAGTCCCAGGTCAAAACAAATTTTGACAACTAAATGGTCCACTTATTCATCTCACCTTGTCATGTCTTTTGTCAATGTCTTTTGTCATGTTTTTTCAACATCAATGTCTTTTGTGCCATTCCTCAAAACTGTGTCTGTGTAGGCAAAGGGGAACATTACACTTCTTGCACTTCGATGAAGTGCTCAATTTATTTCCGTTGTCCATCCTGCACAGGAGACAGGTCTAACTGCCGTAAGAAGCCACCTTGCTGACATCACTTTTCAGTGTGGCCTGTTTGGCCATTCACAACTGGACTGTTTGGTCGGGATCTTATGTGACACACAACACAGCTGTGCAGTGAGTTCCTCCATAAAAGTGTCCTTTTGTCTCAGTAGGGGTGTCCCCGACTAAGAATTTACATAGTCGAATCTGATTCGTCAAGTCTTGCCTATAGTCGACTGATCGTCGAATCATGTTGTTTTCTTTTTTTTTGCTCATTAATCCACATGGACGTCACTAGCAATTGAAATGATCCAGTGCTGTAGCAATTTTCTCCGACGGGGGGGGGGGGGGGAGGGTGCGCGATCGTCA